>CAUYQV010081608.1:0-21723 GCA_963574575.1 Galagoides demidoff
TGTACCTCAGTGCTTAGACTAATATATTCACACCTGTTATACATGCTATTATGAACATACTGCCATGGGAGAAAATGCACCTGTAAGCACCATAACATTTCACCGCCTAAGTCAGCCTTAAAATGAAATGATACCTACTTCAGTGTATTGTAAAAGGCATTAAAGAGCAATTTAACTTTATATTATAAATATACATGCAGAATACAAAGTAGTATTTGCCAAAAGGAAAACACAAAGGAACTTGAAGAAATGTGAACATGCTGTAATACATAATTGTTAATTTAAGAAAGGGACGTTCTTTCTATGTACAAAATGCATAAGTCATAAAAGAATGATGTCTGACTACATGATGTTAAAATATTTCTGTATGAAAAAATATACCACAAAAGACAAAAATAACAAGAAAGATATGAAAGATGTAAAAATATACCACAAGACAAAAATAATAAGAAAGATATTTGCAAATACTATCACAGAATATTGCTATTTTTCTTAAAATTTAAAAACTGCAAAGAAATAAGAAAAAGACCAACATCCCCATAGAAAAATCAAAAAGCAGGAACATATAACTCAGAGAAATGAAAATGAAAATAGATGAAAGAAAATGAATAGTTCTTAAATACATGAAAAATACACAAACCTATTAATCAAAAAGGAAATGTGCAAACATATTTATAAACTTAAAATTAAAGCTAAAATAAAATCACAAGAATGGAGAAACAAGAACTGTCTGTACTCAATTCTGATATGGGACAATTAAGGTCCTATACACAGTGGGGGGTGGGGGATGGGGAGAGCTGAGAAAGGGAACGAGGGAGGGGGTAGGAGGGACCAGGGGTGTGGTACACCTTTGGGGGGCAGGACATAATTATAAGAGGGTCATTATCTAACAAAAGTAATCAATGTAACCTGTGTCTGTGTACCCTCAATGAATCCCCAACAATAAAAAAAAGTGAAAAAAGTTTTTTTATTTTTCAGAATGTTGAAAATCAAAAACCAAACTGTTTGTTAATGTATGATATTGAAGGAGGTATAATCAGATGCTGTTATATGTTGTAGGTGGAAATGTAACCTTCTGCAAACTTTACTGCAAAATTTACAATATTTATCAAAATTTAAAACCCATATGCCTTCAGTTATGGAAGTTACATTGCACGTGTATAGAATCTTGGGAGTGATTAATAATTTCATCTATGGAAAATAAACATTGTAGTATTATTTATAATGGAAAATGATTGCAAATAGCTTGAATGTTAATCAATAATGACCAGATCAAATACATTAGGAAATATTCATACACTGGACAATATTAAAAGGAATAAGGCAAATGTATCAACAGATAGAAAATGGTCACAGACACATATATCCTTAAGTGAAAATAACAAGGTCAAACACTGGGTTTAGTGAGTTAATCATTGTGTTATAACACCAAAGTATACAATAATACACCTGTATGTGCACAGACTATCTCTGAAAGGAAACACAAGAAATTATTAGCAAGAGACTGTTAGTCTCCGGGAGATAGGCGAGTAGCTTAGACGCACTGGTGGGAGAGAAACTTCTTTCCATTATGTTATATTTTGGACCTTCTAAATTTTACAGCAAGATCATATATTACCCCTTAAAAAGTAGAGAAGAACAGGAATGGAAAAGGAAAGTCAAAGACAGAGGAAGTGGGGTGGGGTGACATAGTGTATACAAAAAGAGGCAATTCTTTGCATGATACAGACAAGCAACCTGAACACTGTCTTCAACTAGTTGTCTCATGGTGGTTCTCTTTGTAGTGTCTACAAAATCTCAGGTTTATCTTCCAAAACCATAGCTTGCTTTAATTTTTTTACTGGCCCTGCTTGTTATAGGTTAAATTTTGTGCCCCCACCCCACTCCTGAGCCCTAGGACAAAAAAAAAATTATTATTTTTGAGTTCTAACCTGAAGTACCTGTAAATGTGACCTTATTTGAACATAGGGTTTTTTCAGAGGTAATTAAGGTGAGCCCTAATCCCATATGACTGGTATCCTTATAAAAAGAAAATCTAGATGCAGAGACAGAGAGAGGAAATGAAGTGAAGACACACAGGGAGGAGGAAGAAGAAGACGGCCATTGACAAGTCCAGAAACACCTGAAGCTACCAGGAGGGGAAAGAGAGGCCTGACCCAGATCCTTCCCTAGCATCTTCAGGGTGCATGCTTTTACTAATACTGGAAGTTTGAACTTACGGCCATTTGAACCAGTAGATGATAGAGTGTTGAAGGCCATCCAATTCGTGGTCCTTTGCTACAGCAGCCCTAGCAAACTAATACACTGCTCTATCTTTACCTTCTCTCTCTCTTCCAAAAAAGTAACTTTTAAAAAAAGCTTAATAGCCCTCCATTAAGAGATGAAGAAAGAGAAGGGAGGAAAAAACAAAATGCAGCTTATAAAGCTACATAAAATACATTAAAATATGTGTAGAGAAACTTACAAAATAGAGTAAGAAGGGAAAAAAGAAACTTGGTAAGTTTAGGGCACAGAAAAAGATGGTGAAAACAGCAGAAGCCTACTTGTCTCTGTGACTGAGATAAAGGTCTTCCTACACAAAGGATAAGTTGGGACATGATCAACAACAGCCTCAACATATTAATTCCCTAACAGATTGACAGGAAAGGGGGATTTCTTTCCCTCTCCATACAGGCTCACTGCATCTTGCAGAAGCATAAGTGCTCTAGAGGAATTCTGTGGAGTAAGGAGTGTGGATTCATGTGTCTGAGTAGTCAGGAAGAGAGAGAATGAAGCAGGAAGGGGAGGAGTAAGCAATATATTTGGGCTCTGAAGATGGCTCTAAACGTCTGGCTTTGTCCAGATTTATTCCCTTCCCCTATATATTTCCTTCTTCCAAAGGCAGTAGCTTCATACCCATTAAAAGTAAATGGAATTATCTTTTCATGGCTCCAGGTAATTCCATACTTTGTCCCAGTCCACCCAGTGAAAGTCCAAACCTGGTACTTTTCCCAGAAACAAAGGATTCTTCCTTCTAAAAATGTGGTGATGGTGCAGGGGTGCTAAGCATACTTCACCAATTTATTTTTGTTCTGATTACACATATCTAATCATCGTTTTATTGACTGCAGGGCATTTCATAGCTATACCATAATTTATTAACTCACTTTCTATATTGTCACATGTCCATGTTTCCCACTTTTCCACCACTGGATAAATTCCTTAGAAGTGGACTTTAAGATTCGTGGCATAAACATACTTTATCATAGTTGATATATTACCAAATAGCCCTCTGGAAAACATGACCAATTTTGATCCTGCTTTTAATTTTAGTAATCAGAAAAAGTATTAAAGTTTTGTAGTCATCCCCTTTTTTATGGAAGAACAAAAGTAGGTGAACTTCTTCTGTTAAGGGCCAGACAGTAACAGTAAATAGTTTCAGCTCTGTGGGCCACTCAGTCTCTGTGTCAACTCCACCACTGTTGTACAAAAGTCACCACGGACAATGTGTAAATGAATGAGCACGGCTGGGTTCCAATAAAAAGTTATCTGTGGATACTGAAATTGAATTTCAAGTAATTATCACATGTCATGAAATATTCTTTTTATTTTTTTCAACCATTACAAAAGTGTCTAAACCGTAGTTCACAGGCCCTATCAAAAAAAAAGGCAGCATGGTAGATTTGACCCACAGGCTGTGGGTTACCAATTCCTGGCACAGAATTTAATCTTTTAAAAAAGTTTTACTCTATATTAGAAAATTCTCCCTTGAGGATTGCATGAACTTCCTGCAGCATCTTGCTGGCTGTTTGTGATGTTGAGACTAGGGTGACCAGATTTTAACATTGGTAATGCTGGACAACATGGGGGGGGAGGGCAGGGCAGGGCCTGACAACAATGCAAACTTTGATAAGCAGTTCTGGATAATCACTTCTCAACAATTATTTGTTATTATTACAGTTTAACATTATACAATTAACAAAAATAATATAAAACTTATATCCTGGTGAAATAGCCACATGTCAGCTGAAAAACGTATATTCCCTTACTGTTCTCTCGCCCTTTCATGCATTCTTTCCAAAAATCGGGACTTTTTTAAAATGCCGCAGGATGCGGGACAAATTGTTAGAAAGCGGGACGTCTGGTCGCCCTAGTTAAGACTACCTTGAACACCACCAACTATTAGAGTAGTCAGTGGGTAAATTAATGTCATTGCACATAATGTTGTCAATATTGATTCAAATCACAGTGGAGCATATTGCCTAATTTAAGAGTATCTATTCTTATGGTTTCTCTTAAAGCTGTCCTGGAATTAAGCCAGACAATTAGAGCTGTGCCCAAGGTTAAAATTGCGATGGCTCCTTTCCCTGCGCCTCACTTTCCTCCTGAGCATGGGGCGAGCGGCAAAGCTTCATCTGCATTTACAGCTGCTCCCCATTGCTTGCAGCACCTCCTGATCGCCACCTCCTGGCAGATCCGCAGTGGCGTTAGCTTCCCACAGGAGCAGGAACCCTACTGTGAACTGGATAGGAGGGGTCCAGGTCACTGCTCCCTGTGAGAATCCAATGCCCTAGGATCTGAGGTTGAGGTATGATGTGGTTGAATCTACCGGAAACTACTCACTACCCCATCTACAGAATTGTCTTCCATGATGAAAATGATCCCCAGTGCCAAAAAGGCTGGGACTGGTGCTCTAGAGCAGCAATGCTTTTGCATGAGGCAGTGTGCCTCTACTGAGAGATAAAGAACTCCCACGTATCTATCGATTTGTTACCAAGTGAATACCGCTGAGGACATTATGCACAGTATGAGGACATCGTGTTATGTGGTACCTTTCGTAGGAAGACCTTTGTCTTAGTCAGAGAAACAATTAGGCTTCTGTTATTTTTACCATCTTATTTTTGTGCCCTAAGCTCATCAAGTTTCTTTTTTACCACCTTAACCTATTTTCTATCTAACATTTTTAAACATATTTTAATTTGTTTTATGATGCTGTATTCCATGTGGCTTTATAAGCTGTAGTTTCTTTCCTCCTCATCCTCTTTCTTCTTCATCTTTTAATATAGGGATGTTAATTAAAAGAAAAAAAAAGGAGGGGTGACATGCAGGAGTGTAGAAATTCCAGATTGACAGGGGGCTGAGGGTGAAGATGGTCCTAATGCCCCATGGTAGTATTTCAACTTTCTCATATAATTGCCTTTGCGTCTTTTTTCTTAGTGTAATACAGCAGAGACATTCAAAATGAAACCCCAAATTTATTTTGCTCTTCTGTCTTTTGCCTAGTGGCTCCATTTGTGAACCACACTGCTCTGGGAGCCCAGACATGGATTTCCCCAACAGCCTGGAGACCCTCAGGCTGGAAGTCCTCTGTGCCCAAGGTCAGAGCAGGGGAAGGAGCTCAGGCCAGGGACTTTGCCCTGGGGGTTTATCTGCCACATTGTCAGGAGTGACAGCAAAGAACCAGGCTGCTTGATGAATCCAACGAACAGAAAAATCTGTCAAAACATGCAGAAATTTCATTGCAGGGATCGTGGAAACATTGCCTATTTGTTTGGAGCGCATTTAATTATTTTTAAACATATGCAGTCTGTAGTTCAGTGAACATGTCAGGGATAATAGAGGAAGAAAGGCAAATGAGGGGAGGGCGGCTCTGATTCTGGAGCAACTCCCCTCCGCAGCTGGCTGATGGGGAGAAGCAGTCGATCCCCTCGGAAGTGTGGCTCCCTGTCTGTCACCTAATGAAACGCACTAGGGGGATTAATGTCATTAGCTCACAGCCCGCTGGCCGACATGCTGTGCAGTAAACAGATATACATCCTGGCTCATTTGGGGGAGTATTTCTCAGCTTCTGCCCACTGGCCTGCAAAGGTCACTCCCCAGCCTTCTATTAGTTAAATGGGAAGAAATTAGGTTGGTTGAGAGAATCTTGTGGTCTGTTTCAGTGAGAGCAGTCACTAGGGATTCTGGCACCTAACTCTGCCCCTCCCTCCCTTTGCTCACCCTAATTGGGGTTTAGATTTCTTTTCTGGGGTGGGGAGGGAGGGAGTCTGAGGTAACCAGAGAAGATAAAAGCCCTATACAAGTAAATGCTCTATGGAAGAAAAAAAATGTTTTATTTTGATATCCAAATTAACTAAAGGAGTGTGGAAAATATTGGGGACTCACTGTCTGAATATCACAACCCTCTCTTTTCATCCTTGAACCAAGAGCTTTTTCCATATATCAGCGCACGCAAAGCTGAAGACTGAGAAATGCATGCGTTCACTTTTTCCTAATCCACAAAAATGTGGATAGCAAACAGCTACAAGTGAATAAAAATTAGGTATTTTATATTCTTAGAAAACACAGAAATCCTGTCTTCAGTATGAGAAACTACTAGGGCATGAGAAACAAAAAAGAAGAAAACATGAAGAAGAAGAAGAAATCATCACTGAGGATGGCAATGGCCAACATGCAGCTACCAAGAGAGAACTGTGAGTGAGGACTACCTGGCAGATAGAACTGGGGAGAATCTGGGAAGCAATCGAGCAAAATAAAATGAGGAAATAACAACCAAGGAAAAGAAAAAGAATGTCTCAGGGAAATGTGCCAAGGTAAACTTAGAGTCAACTCAACTTTACACAAATAATAGATAAGACACAGACAAATATAAATGTTGCCTTGTAAGAATTTACTGTCTTTCTTGCCTTAGCAAAGCGGAACACTCTATTTTGTACTAAAAGCTTTAAAGTGTGCACTGATGATTGTTGGTGCTGTAGAATTTTGTAGCAAATGATATTACTACCAAAGAAATAATATGAATGAGAAATAAAGGAAAATTCAAAATCATTTGTATTTCTAATGTCACAAACTCAATTCTGACCTCTCCTCTACACCCCACCATGAATTCACAAGTCATTGGGAGATCTATTTCTTGAAGGACATCATGGCAGAGTTAATTGTCTCTCCTGATTACCAGACCAGGAGATTAAAAAAATGATTCATACCTGTAATCCAGTCACTTTGGGACGCCAAAGCAGGAGGATCACTTGAGGCCAGGGTTTTAAGACTAGCCTGGGAAATATAGCAAGACCATGTTTCTGTGAAAAAGAAAAAAAAAATTAGCCAGACATGATAGTATGCACCTGCAGTCTCAGCTACTTGAGAGGCTGATGGGAGAGGATTACTTGAGCCCAGGAGTTCAGGGCTGCAGTGAGCTGTCACCTTAGCCTACGTGACAAATAAGACCCTGTCTCTAAAAATTAAGAAAAGAAGAGATGGACAGGAAGGATAAGAATACATCATCAAAAACTAAAGCAAAGCAAAACAACAGCAACAACAACAACAAAAACTCATAAAGCTACAAGGCCAAATTTAAATAGTTTTAGGAATAGTTTTGCTTTTCAAGATTGACCTACATCTCTAGTCTTCACCAGTTTAAGGGAAGATATGGGATATTAGATCTTGTTCAGATTGTTCTCATTGCTCAGTGGTTAACACAGAGCCTCAGACTGTTCTCCTCTAGGACATAGCTCACAAATACTCAAGAAGGAGGAGGTTGCTTTGGTGCCAGGCACCCAGGAATGATACTTTATCCTCTGCAGGCCCCACAAGTCCTAAGGAACATGGCAACTCACTCCAGTGCAGAAAGATTGCTGCCCCATCCAACCCCAGCTGCTTCCTGATCCTCCCAAAAGACTGATCCCATGCACTCCTCACCAGGCTAAAGTCACTCATCCTTGCACACAAATAGAGAGGACCCCTATTGCTCTTCATAGGTGGATTTAGGCCCCAAGATCAGCTTGGGGGAAGTCCAACCTGGCTAATGTATCTTCTGAGGCCAAGATTCAGTGCACCACACTCCTTCCTCCTGGGTTCCTTTCTCATTTAGCAAACTACACAACAACACTCAAGTGAATATGGGTTTGAGGTGGGGCAGAGGAGATAAGGCTGGTTTCTCTGGTCTGAGGATGAACCAGTAACTCTCTCTCCAAAGTTTGATTACCAAAACTTATAAGGGAATATTTATATCTTCTGTAACTTAATATGTTGAAGTAAAAGTTGTCTTTGTGAACGAGAGGGGAGACTAATGAAACTAGGTATTGTCCCTGCTTTTACAGAAATGCACTTGCATCAACTAGAAATGATAGACTGTCTGTAACTGTCAAGGGATCCTGGACTCTCTGCTCCCATATAATTGACTAGCCCCTGAACCTATTGCCCCTCCCCCCTTTTTTGATAAACATTTATCCTATGAGATTCCCTCTTGCCTGGCCAAATCTAGCAGTTCTCATGTATGACAAAATAAACTCTTCCAGCTGCAGAATGCTGGGGCTATATTTTTATCTGTGGTGTCTGGTGACTACATAAACTCTAAGAACAAAGCTAAAGTGATTTATATGTGTCGTTAGAAACTTAAGATTTTTTAAGGGTTCGTAAACATGTATAGTGTGGGGTATATTAGAAATACCGTTTAGATAACACAAAACACTCGTAGCAACTTTGCATGTTACCAATCTGATCCAGAGAGCAAGTGGGGGTATCTCTCCCTTTCCCACAAGGCCACAGGGCCTGCATTATGAGGAAGAAGAGTATAACGGTCTGAGGGCTCTGGCTTGATTGGCCCTGCCAATCAAGGGCAATGGAGTTCTGTGTTCTTTTTCGTGGGCTTTAAACTTGAATGTGCATCAAAATCACCTGAAAATTTTGTTAATAAAAATGTAAATGTATGTTTTCCCTCAGAGATTCTGATTCAGTAGTCTGTGCTAAGGCCTAAGAATCTGTATTATAATAAGTTCCTCCCTCCGCTACCCAGGAAGCAAATGCTTATGCAATATAAGGATCATGATTTTTAGGCACTGATCAGATCTTACAATGATCGTAATTCTCTAAGCAGTTTATTAGGAAGGGGTGAAGCACAGCAGTTAGTATGCATCAGGAGTTCAGATTTCATTTGCTAAATGCACAGTATCACTTTTGAACAACTATTGTTTAGTATACACTGCAGAAGTGTTACCTGCTTTATCTCCCGAGCAGTCTGTGTAGAGCTGAAACCAAATAACCAAAAGGTATTGCAGAGAATTTGGGAGTTACTCCAATGAACTTCTAATATTGGGGCCCATGACTAGAGCAAAATGCATGGGGCTGGCATAGCTGTCCTTGTATGGTTAGCTTTGCACACGCAACTCAGAGACCTGGGGCTTTGAGCAAGACAGTGATTTAGTGTGCGATGCTTAGTAACTAGCACAAAACACACACACAAAAATACATATACACATGTAATAGATCTATGATAGAAAGATATATTAGATAGATGATAGATTGATAGATAGATAGATAGATGATAGACAGATGCTGAGTTAGACTGTTTGGCACATAATGATTTGGACCCACACCAAGCCACTTGGAAAAAACAGAGTGCCAGTTCAAGGACTGCATAAGGTGACAGAATCTCCTCTATGAAACGTAAATTTTACTTTCACTGTCCAGCTGGCTGATTGTTCCAATCCAGTAAATCGCAGATTCAATAAGCACATATTTAGGGAAGAGGAGGAGATGAGTAACACAAAGCTGCGCGTATAGAAAGCCAGGGCTAAGTCTTTGAATCTGTGCACAATGGAATGAATACCTTTTATCCATTCGCCCCACTAAACAAGCAACACCAGGAAAATCATTTTCCAATTAGTCAGCAGGTTTCAGCATCATTACCTTTGAGATCAGATTTGCTACCATTCAAAAATGCATCAGAGACAGTGTAGGAAGAGTTAAGCATCCTTCCTGGCATGTGAGGTCTGGGAGGAGGTGAAATTAGATTAGCTGCAGGAAAATGGGAGTGTTTACATTACCAGAGGGGCTCTACCTGGCTCCAGGCTTAACAGTGAACAACGCTTTCAGCATATGGCATTACAATGGATTAGTGATCAAGTACGATTAATCCTAATAGATCGTCTTTTAAACTTCAGTGGCTTGTTAGGTGAGAAAAAAATTGTCTGTCCCCAAAGTGTCAGGTGAAACTCTCATTTGAGGTAAGACTACCATGTGGAGATGGGTCTCCATCTGGTGGCTTCCTTTTGTGAAACTCCACCAGAAGGTGTTTTAATGAGGCTTTTATAGCAGGCACCACCTGCCACTAATCTTCCCCTCTAAAAAGGTGTAATTGAGGGTTGGTTTTACAGTATGGCTCATATCCTAACCTTGGGAATTCATCAAGAAATGCAAATCTGGGTGGGATGGTGTAATCATGAAATGCCATTTTGGCTTTTGGTTTAGACTGAAGTAGTTATAGAAATTTGTGGTTGGCTAATTACAACCAGCTATATAGTAGCTTCCCCTTTCAGTTAGATTAATACGTGTGTCATCTCGGAATTAAATAACCAACTTGATGGTGACCATATGTCTTCATTCAATTCTTTGCACATGTAAAGAGTTGCAAGGCTGCTAGTGGTTCACGCGATTTAGGGGGTTCATTTACACTGTTAAGGTGTAAGTGCTTCAGATTTACGGCATATTTGTCCTCTTAGTAGAGGCTTTATTTCTACAGTGTATTATTTTGATGAGATGAGAAAAATTACAAAATCACTGAGATGTTTTCTATCTATAAAACTTAGGGAGTTATTTTTCTTTATCTCTTAATTTAAGATGCATATTTTGGTCACATCATTATCCTAGCAGATTATTGATGACTTTGGCATTTCTGTTCAAGACTGTTTGAAATAGAAGATGTGGCAGAAGATTGAATACAATAAAACACCTTTTTTTTTTTTAATTTAACAAACATGAATTGAATCCTTGCTATCTACCAGGTTTGTTGGTACAGACAGGGAAATAATAGTAACGACAGTAACAGTAACAATATTGCCCAGACCCTGTCTCCCAAAAGGGTAGTATCCTTTTGCTTTTTACTCCTGTGCCACTCAGAATTTTTTTGAAAGTTTTTTCGTTGCTAGTATCGTATCAGACTATCACATTAAGAAACATCTTCCTGGGAAAATTGGTAGTTTGAGACAAAGTCTGTCATTTTTCCATCTTTGCCAACAAAATAATAAATTTCCCTTTCCTTCTTCTAGAAGGAGAACCATTTGTTCTTTTCTATTTTTATTTTTCTTTTGTGTTCTTTTTCTGATGTGGCCTTGAGAATAAGGACCACACTGTTAGTAACAGATTTGGGCCTCCCCTGCAGGGGCTCGTGGCTTCCTGATGGAATAGCACCTGCTGAAGAATCAGGGAGCGGCCGGGCCAGAGGCGTGAGCCCGTCATGGACGGAGTGGCTGCTTCTCAGGGTGAGAGAATGTGGATGGTCCCAGCAGCTGCCAGGGTGTGTTTTAGCTCTGGGAAACTCCCTTCTCTGTCTCCACGGAGTAGATGCAGCCCCCTGAAGCCTGAACTAAGTCCGACAAGGTGGAGATACCAGGCCCTTTATTGGGTAAGTTCTCCTGCATGCCCGCCGAGACCCTGATTCCACCCACATGGGGGTTTGCAGAACTTCCTGTTGGTTTTGTTTGTTCTGAGGCACTTTTGGTGGGTGGGAGTCATGACATTGAATGGAAATAGGGAAACTGGTTTGAATTTGGAGTTCCTTTAGGGTTTCCAGAGAACGGGAAAGCAGCCTTCCCCTGCCCGTATGCACCTTGGCCACCCTTTGGGAAGGGCCCACTTTCCAGCCCATAGACCATTTGGGGGATGAAGCCTGAGGTGCCTTTCAGGGTGACGTGTTTTCCCCTTTGGATTCCCATTTGTTTGATAGGCCCTGACATTTTGTGCTGAAAATTCTCTGTATTGTCTGTATTTGTTCTGTGTGGGTTCTGTTGCAACATCTAAAAGTCCCTTGGAAGGAATTTTGTCTGCATGATCAATTTATAGCTGCAAACTTCTGTCTGAGGAAAGTGGTTTCATTGAAATCTAGTCCATGTGCTGGAGGGTAGAAAAAGTGGCCAGGAAAGGAAACCTTGACGTGTGACTTGAACTTGGAGACTGTCTCATGGCTAGAATTCTAAAGCAAAATCTCCTGGAACTTGGTGTGGATGTGCGTGAGGATATATATTTAGGTACATTTTATGCAGATGTCCATGTACTGTGTTTGTGTCTGTCTGGTTCTGGGCTGGCTTATAAGTAAGGAAGCACTGGTGTGCCTCACGAACCACACCCCAGTGCTATTAGCAGCAGGGCAGCACAGGGAAAATGGTGTCAAAGAGGGAACACCTGCCTGGCTGGGAACACCCCCCTTCCCAGGTGCACCCATGACGGGCAGGCAGGCTCCAGTGGCTGGCGCTGAGCTGGGAAGGAAACATTGCCTTCCCCTGCCCGGATGCTCCTCAGCTGGCAGCAACTGTGCTGAACAGGGATAAATCCTGAAAAATGTTTGCCTTTGGCATTTGCCTAGAACACAGACAGAGAACTTAATTAAGATGCATTAGGGTCATCTGAAAATTAATATATCCCTTAAAATTTCTACTTTACTGTATCAGAGCCTTTTTAAATGTTTGTAATTTTTATAAGGTACATAGGATGTATACAGTTCTTTAAAAACGTTAAAAAGAAGAAACATCATCATTACACATAAATCAAAATCATATAGAGACTCAAGTAAATTTCAACGTTTGGGTTCATTTGATACTATTCCTTGTCAAAGACACGAGTCCCTGTGTAGCTGCCTTGCAATCACTACATTAATCATAGAGCACTGCAAGAAAGGTAGATGGACCCAAAATATTCAAACATCTAAACCTGGGCGGCAGCTTGAGTTTGGAATGGCACTTAGAAATATGAAACATGACTGGAAAGCAGGAGCCATAATCTGGTGTCCCAAAGGCTAAATCTGATCTGCCGCTTTAGATTTGGGCTTTTATTATTTTTGTTCTCTGGCCTGCATGGGGTTTGTGTGTGTTAATAGAAATCTTATTCCATATGGACAAGATATGTTCTTTCCTATTTGTCAGAGGCCCCAGTTACTCCCTAATCTCACACTTACATTGACAAAACTCAACACTAGATCCAAATAGTCAGGCTGACTTTCACACGCGTTTGTGAATGCTGGTCGCTTTGCTTCAGAATCACCCTCTGAACATGTGTGCATGCGTGTGTCAAAGCCCTGGAGGATGGATGGGTGAGGGAGAGGCAGGCACCCGCCCAATTAGCAGGATCACAGAAGCCAAATATGCCACTCACAGAGCTGAATATTTTATAACCATTTTGCTCCCACGTTCCTAATATCCTCTCTGCACAACCAGGAACCAGCAACTGGAGGAACTGGAGGGGTTAGCGAAAGAATACGTTATTTAACCTCTTTCCAGTTGGGAAAAGGTGTTAGGTCTGAGGGTGGAAACCTGTAAGCGTAATTCCAACTTTCCCGATGCCTTCCTCCAGGAAATTCAGCTCTCATAGACGTGAACCATTAGAATCAATCCTGTCAAAGGAAAGGAGTGTCTGATTGTTGTTCTCCCAGTGATGGGAAAATGAAAAAATATATATATATTTTTATTTAGTCTTAGACAAATTAGAAAAACTGACCCATCCTTTTCCCAAAATAAATCATCCGTGTTGGTTTAAGGTAGAGGAATAATGGTTGCCAGAGGCCAACGCACAGTCAGTCTCCTGGCACTGGCCTTGTCCACGTATCACATTAAACAGGCATCCAAATTCTCCCTGCCTCAGCCTTCTCCCCTGTTTTATTGATTTACATTATACTAATTCCATAATCAGACCCAGCCTGAGGCATTATGGTGAAACCAGTGTTGTTCATGGTGTTTCCTCACTGTCACCTTTCAGTTTCATTTACTGTCCTGTGATGCCCTTGACTATCAGAGGCCCCTCCTCAACTCTGTGGCCTCTGTCAAGCCCCCACCGCCCCCTCAACCCCCACCTCATAGAACTCACAGCTACACCTGTGGCCGTTGCTCTGCTCTCTCTGTAATCCAAAGTGTCTAGGCCAGCGGTTCTCAACCTTCCTAATGCCACAATGTATTTTCAGTATTAAAAAGGGGTTGTGACCCACAGGGTAAGAACCACTGGTCTAGGCCATGGTTTTCTAGATAACAGCTGCCCTACTTTCATTAAGACGCCTGTTATTAAATTGTGTGTGTGTGAGTGTGCGCGCACATGCTCTGTGACTTATGGCTTTTTAAGCAAAAGAGAACAGATCTTTTGATAAAAATTAATGGCAGCATTGTAGCTGGGAGGGTGGGGATAGTAGAGGACAAGAAGACTTATGGCAGCCCCAAATCATACTGTGTGTTGCCTCTACTCAAAGTTAGGTATAGAGCAGAACATTTGATTCTTTGTAGACACGTTTAGTCATGTTTAAATAAATTACAAAAAGAGAACTTAATTTTAAAATGTACAATGTTCAGGATCTTTGTGAGAATGAGAGAGTTAACTGTGTTTCCTGTTAACTTTAAGGATTTGGAGGTAGTCAGAATGGAGGGTGTGTATGCTTCTGGAAATAACCAGTTGAATAACCACTTCTTTGTCTCAGGGAGAAGTCAAACAAATTTCTTTAAACTCTTTTCTTGCCCCACACAACATCTTCTAACATAGTTACATTGAGTTGCATTTTGTGTCAAATTTGCATCCATAAATATTATCAAGCCAATTCTGTTTACTTTCCTATGTAAATTATATCTTTGTTTCATTTTCAGCACTTGGCTTTCTACCTCTCCTAGAGTCACCCCAGGAGCCTCACAGTGTGCCATTCTTCCCCTGGAGAACCCACCTGCAAATCGATTTTTCCCTCTTAGACTTTTTGCATGAATCCCAAAGATGAGGTTGGCTCACCTTGCCATTTTATTGTTGTCTGGCATTTTACCCTATATCTTCCTCAGTATGTCACATATGTTTATCATGGAGGCCAGAAAAGTTTTTAGAAAAAAGAGGAAGACAGCAAAGGAGGAGAGGGAGGGAGAGGAGAAGACCAGAAGGAGATTAAAACGTCTTTGTTTCTGTTCTAGATGAGTTATTAAGATAATAATCCGTCTCTTTAGAATTAGATGAAAAGGTAGGCAGCCAAAAATTAGATGATTTCTGCATGAGCACAAGAATTATTACTTAAGACACTAAACTAGGTCTGGTCACTATCCCTGAAAGCAAGCTGGTGGCATCTGGCAAAGGTTCACAAAACCGCTTATCAGATTTGTGTTTATGGAAGATTCCTGAACCAGCATTTGATTTGATTCAATAGACTTGAGTTGAGTTCCAGAAATCTCAATGACTAACAACCACCCATAGTGAGTCTGATATTTTTCTAGAGAAAGAATATTTCAAAGTCATGGGCTATATTGTCAAGAATCTTCATTACTCTTCTTGGCCCTTTGAGAAACCTGAGCCAGGATTTTCAGAGATGGATGTGTCTATAGAAAGAGGCTGTTGCATTGAGAAACAGTAAATTTTATTACATTTTTAAATTTAAAGAATAGCTCTCTTGGACCAATTATGTTCCATAAATAAAGCACAGTTAAGCATTAAACTTAAAAAGGCAAGAGTCCAGCCTCTACGGTTGTGTCTACTCACCAGAAGAACTAAAATGATTATAGGCAGCCCAGGCCAGGTATATAATGTGGGTGTTAAGTCTCTGTTTACAAAACCAAAGTAGGAAGGCATGGAATTTCCAGACTGAGAGCCACTTGTGTGTATAGTTTCTCAATTTGCATTCTACAGAAACCTAAAATTTCTTGATGCAGGTGTATATCTCACATTGCAGCAAAACTGTACATTCCACGGCCCCCAAGCTGACACATTGCCCTGACTGCCCCACACCTCCCTTCTTTCCCACTCCAGCCACTTTCTTGAAGAGCATTTGATTTAGATAGACTGTAACCACTTTAGAGCATTAGCACTTAAAGCCCTCATGCCAGCTGACAGCACTGTAAAGTCTGAAACTCTCAATCAGTAGTTAAGTATGTTCATATATTCACGATGAAATAAACTTGTGGCAAAAGCCAGTTTTTGTTTCCAGAATACCTTTTTTCAGCTCTTTTATGGTGGGAGTGAAGTTTATGGCCATTGATTAGTCTTATGCACAAAGAAATTTCAGTTGGCTAAAGTCAAGTACCCCAGCATGAAGGGCAATGGCAGCACCCTAGATGTTAGCCAACAAAATTACATGATCAGTGATTCTCAGCTGGGTCAACCAGTACTTGAAATTTATAATTTTCACCCAGCATTTCTATCATGTAAAATGTAAAACTGGTGCAGACAGACAAGGATGAAAGTACATCATATAAACCACTCTTCTTTATAAGCTTGGAATCTATAGACATATTCATTGTGAAGCTTATCTTTCATTCCTAAAGCTTGCAAATCTGATGCAATGTTAACTTTCAGCAAGCCAGCCTGGTGCTTCCTCAGGAGAAAGTTTTCCTTCTTTACTTTCATCCATGGGACTTTCTATTCTGACAGTGTTTGACTTCATCCCTGATTGATCTTGAACTGGCATGAATTAAAAGGCTCTCTCCAAATGAGAAGTGCCATGGAAATAGGCACCTTTCATCTTTGAAAGCAAAGGAGCCCTGTGCCACATGGTGGGGTGGCAGTTCCTTTGATCAGCGTTTCTTTACTTGAGCCCAGAAATTGAGTCACCCTACCAGGCATAGCAATACAATAGGCAGCCAGTATCCCAATGGAACCAATGCTGAGCAGGGATTGGGAATTTCCATCAGAGCATCTTAATCCACTAGCTTGAGTTGTCACCATGAGTTCCACCAGGCCCATTAAAATGACTTCAGGTCACCTCCAGTGAGCCTGCCCATTCACTCCAAAACAATTATCCTAATCCCTTTAGCAGACCCAATCCCTTAACACTTATGAAGTGCCCTCCTATGCAGGGCGCTGACATTTTCCAACAACACTAGCCTCTTTGAAATGCCAATCAAAAGTCCTTCTTGTTAAAATACATGACCCTCTCTGCAAGTATAAACAGACCTTCATACATCACCACCACCACCATCATTAAAAAGCACTGACAGAACACCCACCTGTGCACAGTGCTGTGCTGCTGGGCCCAGAACGTGCAAGTGCTTGAAGTGCTGACCTCAGGAAGGAGTGGCTACCAACCCGCCACTTCCAGCTTCTGCTGCTGCTTATTTAACGCAGACTGTAGCCAGTGGCGTGGGCCTCCAGTGGACCATTTCTGGTGGCTGGGTAATTGCCCCAAGAGAATTAATTAGCTGCTCAACAGAGCTCACTATTAAAGTTTTACCAAAATGCTACTTCCCCAAGTTTTAATTACCACTCCCTAGTGCTTGGTTACTTGGTTCTGCATGGGCTGCGTCAGAAGGATCTTTCACAGTTTTTGTCTTTCTCCTGTATTCTGCCACCCTACAGACTATTCATCACTGAGGAAGGAGGGGTAAATAGAGTCAGTGTTGGTCCAACATCACGCTGCTGGCCAGGTCAGAGGACATAGGCTTATTTATCACTCCATCATTTGCCAGCTGGGTAACGCTGGGAAGGTCGAGAAATGCTCTGAGCTTTAGTTTTCTCCAGCGTAGAATGGGAAGCCTCTCACAGACACATACAAAGGGTTGTTTGGAAAGGTGAGTGAAACAACATACAGCAGAATTTCAGCTCTTGGGACTCTGGTGTCAGAGAAATCTGAGTTAAATGTGAGGCAAAATTCGTAGTACTAAGTCTGCAAGGCTTTTAAGATGGGAAGCTAGAAGGGCCTTTGCAGAAATTAAAAATCATGAAAGGGGTGGAATGCCTGAGAGAAAAGGGTTGCAGCAAGAGGAGGTAATATGAGAAGGGGGAGACAAGGGAGGCTAGCGAAGGTAAAGCAGGCACAAACGAAGAGTTAGGGTGCTTGGAGCAGAGGGGTTTCACCGAAAAGGAGTAAGAGACAGTGGAAACATAAAGGAGAGAGGGGCGAGCCAGGGATGGAGAGGATCTGTGCCATCTCCCAGCCTTTCATTCATTTCCTTGGCCATGTTCAGACACCAGCATTTAATGTCTGTGCTGCGCCTGGCGCAACACTTGGCACATTTACATAATTCCTCATGCAGAAAACAATATGGTAACCTGGAAAGAACAATGACTGCGGAGATGTGCGCGTGAATCCTGGCTCTCACCTATATGATTCTAGGCTTCTCTTCAGCACCATTTTACCCTTTTTAGCTGCATCCTTCCTGTGGCCCAAGGGAGACATATGTTTCACATAATTTTAAAACTTGGCATAATGAAAGGAGACACTGAGATGCTTTGAATCTAGCTGAAAAAAAAATGTTTTGACAAAGATGTATATGGTTTAATTTCCTCCTCCTATTGCAAAATTTCCCCCACAATATATGTTTAATATCTGCCCTTTCCTTAAACCATATATACCATGACAAGTAATAAAGGCTTTAACAGGAAACATGAAAAGAATAAATCTGAAGATGCAATCTTCTTCCCCATTAAAAAATGTTTGTCTCAAGCCGTTCTACTGAACAGTCTTAACTTCTTGGTACGAGTCTTGTTTTTTTGTGAAATAGATCCCTCTAGTCCCACCCCAAGCGTGCTAAGAATGTCTGCAGAGGGAGCCTAGTGCAGATGACCTTGCCCTATACCTATCTTGGGACCATTTGTGTCTTTCTCAGTATTCAGCTGTCATGGATAACCTACAAGCGAAAATTTAACACAAGTGTAGTTGATTTAAAATATTGTAATGAGGGCAGGTTTGAGCAAACAATATTTTACCTAAATAAGAAAAGTGAAGGAAATATAGAGCAACGTAGATGGGAAATAACCATTGATGTCAAACATTCCCTTACTGAGGTAGTCACCCTTGGTGCTGCTCAGCTAATTCTGACTGAATATCTGCATTTTAAAGCCTGCTCCATCAGAGCTAATGTATATAAATTCCATTTCTCTATGGGTGACTGGAACAGTAGTGCCTACCATAGCAGAGGCATCAGCAAAATGGGAAAAAGTAAAATACGTGAGAAAAAGTATTTTTTTTTACCACTCTTTTGAGTTGTGATCATAGGTCTCACCACAACCAAAAAAAAAATCTTTTTTATTGACATGTTTTTTCTTCATTCACTAGAATGTAAGCTCTAAGAGGCCTCTCTCGTCATATAGTAAGATACAGGAGGCATTCAATAAATGTTTGTGTAATGCGTACTAGAGATACACATAAATACACAGGTACGTATAGATTCATGTATTTGTAGGTTATTTAATAGACAACACTTGTCTACATATATAATAAAAGATTCATTTCAGATATCATAAAGCTCATTTTATGTAGATAAAAAAATGAGTCAAGAAAGGTAGAGTAACTCGCCTGACCCCACAGTGCTAGAGCGTGGTGGTCTTGGAAGTGAACCCAAAACCCACACCCAGTTGGTGTTTCTTCCATTACAGCACAGCTCCTACCGGCTGGTTTTGTCTCCTTTTTATGAGATGGCTATCATTCCTCCTGGCCATACTCTGTTTTAGAATCTACTTAATAGCTTATAACATCACCCATTCCTATCTGTGTTTCTGCAGCCCTCTTTCAAGCCCACAGTAGCCAATTCCCTATGTCCAGACTTCAGGTAAGCCCGCAAGAGCTCCAGCTCCAACCTGGTTGCAGAGCTAGCTCACTGTTCTAATTTGTAGGAATTGGTTACTCCATCATTCTTAAAGTCCATCGTTGTATTCATTATTTAAAAATCAGATACCGTGAGCCCTAATCCCCACAGGGTAAAGCCCCCAGAAGAAACCCCACAGATTTCCTTCTACTTCAGAGCCAAGAGTTCGAGCCCACACATGCCCCAGCCGCTGATGGACTGCACCCTCCAGCTGTGCCACTGAAGGGTGACTGTACTCCGGCAAACGCTTCCAAACAGAGCTGCTGAAATGGAGCCTCACGAGCCTTTGGCAGTGCTAATTACCGGCTCCTCCCGGCCTGCCAGCCAGGCTCCTCCACGGAAGGCCTTGCCAGTGGAACTTGCTCCTGGTGGCACTCCCTCTGAGCTCCCATTTGGCAGCAAGTAGGCAACATTTTAAAAGATGTTTTTATTTGCTTTCATGTTTGGTTCATTCCCTCGCCCTCCCCTCCATGCCGACACTTTGGGACTGAAATATGTTTTTTGCAATTGTGGCAAGGGTCCACCAGGTTCCTGAACCCTGCTTTTAATGGCCTGCTTGTCAGAGGGGAGCCCACAGCTGGAAGCATTGACCTGGGTTTTATATCCAGGGGTCTGGAGACACAGACCTGCCATGTGAAGAGTACAAGCAAGGGCAGGGAACAGGCCTTCACCTCCGCAGTCTCTGATCAATCTGAGTTCTGGAATCCTCACACACAGGACATGCTCCCCATTCACATATGATATTTAACTTTCATACAAAAGGGCTTCTCGGTTGGGACAAGAGCGCTTTTGTGATGGATTTCCTGAAAGAAAAGACTCCGCATCACTTTTATGCCTGACTTAACTTGATCCTTCAGTAACAGGAATTTAGCCAGCTATGCTATGAAACAATGAGAGTCACATTCACAAGGGCTGGAATACACCGTTCATTAGGATGACTCTCTCAGCTTCCGCCGTGGGTGTCCTCTTGCTCCACCATAAGACCTGAGGGAATAAAAAAGAGCCAAGCCACCAAAATAGCTACAATAGAAAGCAGTGTGGTCATAGGGCCAAGGCCAACACCAAAGGCATGTACCAACCCAAATGCAGATGCTCCATTTGGCATCTGACACAGCATGTGGGCCTTTTAGAGTCAGTGAACCGGACAGGGTGACGAGGGTTTTCATCGTCCAGAACTTGTGCCCATAATTCTAATTGCTAGATGGAATTCTCTTTCTCCAGAAGATTAGCTGTAACTGGTGACTATGGACTCATGCAGAGAGGACACATGATTCTTTTCCTTCATGTTGGTGCCATAAAGTTTTCAGATGGAGCAAAGAGGCAGGTACATGTCAGGGCACAAGTGGAGTCCCACCCCTTCTCCTGCTCCCTCTGAAATTTGCCTGCTACGGGAATGCACCCAAATAGCAAGGAAACAGCAAGTCATTTTTCTTGGGGATTATAATCTAAGCTTCCCATTAAAAAGAACCACAAGCTTACTATTCCTATAGTTTGTATCTTCTACCACTTAACTTCCCTAACAAATCAAACCCTCCCCAAAGTTCAGTCCTAAGAACTGGATTATTGAATTATGTCCCACAGAAATTCATATGTTAAAGTCCTAATCTCCACTACTCAAAATATGATTTTATTTTAAAAATAGGTTCATTACATATGTAATGTTAAATAAAGAAGAGATCACAGTAGAATGGAGTAGGCCCCTACTCTGGTATGACAGGTGTCCTTATAAAAAGGGGAAATTTGGCCCAAAGACACACAGTGAAAACACCATGTGAAGATGAAAGCAGAGATTGGGGCGACGGACCATAAGGCAAGAAAAGTTGTCAGCACATCACTAGAAGCTAAAGGGGAGCCCAGAACTGATTACCCCTCTCAGCCCTCAAAAAGAACCAACCCTGCTCCCACCCTTTGATCTCCAAATTCTGGCCTCTAGATTTGCGAGAGAAATTTCTTTTGCTTTAGCCATTTTCCACTGATGGCACTTTTTTATGACAGCCCTAGCCAACTGACTGATACAGCAGCTGGGTGGTTATTATTTTTGCATATATGTCCTTTAAAATTAAATTTTTTTTTGAGACGGAGCCTCAATCTATCCCCCTGGGTAGAGTGCCATGGCATCACAGCTCATAGCAACCTCCAACTCCTGGGCTCAAGCGAGTCTCCTGCCTCTGCCTCCCAAGTAGCTGGGACCACAGGCGCCTGCCACAATGCCCGGCCATTTTTT
>CAUYQV010081612.1:0-10305 GCA_963574575.1 Galagoides demidoff
CTGGGCTCAAGCGAGTCTCCTGCCTCAGCCTCCCAAGTAGCTGGGACCACAGGTGCCTGCCACAATGCCCAGCTGTTTTTTGGTTGCAGCCATCATTGTCTGGTGGGCAGGGCTGGATTTGAACCCGCCACCTTAGGTGTACGTGACTGGCGCCTTAGCCTGTTGAGCCACAGGCACCGAGCCGGTGGATCTCTTAAGTTCAGGAGTTCAAGATGAGCCTGAGCAAGAGTGAGACCCTGTCTCTATTAAAAATAGAAAAATAGTTGGGTTTTGTGGCAGGCACCTGTAGTCACAGCTACTCGGGAGGCTCAGACAAGGGGATTGCTTGAGCCTAGGAGTTTGAGGTTGCTGTGCCCTATGATGATGCCATAGCATTTAACCTCAGGGCGACAGAGTGAGACTCTGTCTTGAAAAAACACACAAAAACTTAGGTTGTTTATATTATTTTTGGAGTGTAGCTGACCTTAGGTGACTAAAACCACAGAAAGTGAAACCATAGTATGTAGGAGACCAGTGTCATTGTTTTGGGATTTTTCCCCTCCCTCTAATTTCTGTTAATGTATTTTTTGCACAGTTTTAGAATTATCAGATTGGGTGCTCTCCTAAGAATCATTATTATTATACATTTTATTATTATAAATGTTGTGAGATACTAGATGTCCTAGGGCTTTGCACTTACTGAAAGAGTTGTATTTTACGATAAAACCTTAGCTTTCTGGAACCCCTGGGTCTCTGAACAGCCAGTTTTTCAGACAATTAAAAGTTTCACCTGAGCTACTTAAACATAAAATGTTTTTTGGGTAAATTGTTATAAGATAGGTAGTTTACTTTTCTGCCATCTTAACAAAAATATAGTAGAACCTCTGTAAGTTGGGCCACCAAGGGATTATTAAGAAACTGGTCAATATAGGGAGATGGTCACCATAAGGAACTGTATTGATATGTACATGTGATGCATGTCTGATCTATGAAAATTAAGTCAAGAGGAGGTTCCTGTATATCAGTGGTTCTCAACCTGTGGGTCGCGACCCACAGGAACTGTATTAAAGGGCTGCAGCATTAGGGAGGTTGAGAACCACTGCTCTATATACTTAACATAATGTAACGTTTTCTTAATGACTCAGGGTACTAATTATTATTAATTATTATGGTGCACTATTTAAAAATCTAGATTTGGGGGTGGTGCCTGTGGCTTAAAGGAGTAGGGCTCCAGCCCCATATGCCAGAGGTGGTAGGTTCAAACCCAGCCCTGGCAAAAAACTGCAAAAAATAAAAATTAAAAAAAAAATCTATATTTGGGCAAGTGATTTGGCAAATGATTGGCCACAAATCAAAACTCACTTGTCATCTGTTTTTATAAATAAAGTTATTGGAACAGGGTGGCGCCTGTGGCTCAAAGGAGTAGGGTGCCAGCCCCGTATGCCAGAGGTGTCAGGTTCAAACCCAGCCCCAGCCAAAAAAAAAAAAGTTATTGGAACATAGCCATGCCTATTTGTTTATATATTGTCTTGTGGCAGCTTGTGAGTTACTAAGGTAAGAGTTGAATAATTGCCATAGAGACTATATGGCCCACAAAATCCAAAATATTTATTTTGTAAATCTTTGCAAAAATGTAGAAAACATGTTTGCTGACTCATGACTTAGGTCATAATGTTAGAGCTAGAGAATACAGTCCAGCCCTTTATATTAACATTGAGGAAATTGAGGGCGAGCATGTTTTATGGAGGTGTGAATGAGTGACTGGCTAAGTCTCCATCCCAGATGAGGGGTCTCTCTTGCTGTCTGCCACTGCCTCTTTTCTCTTAAGTCAGAAGATATGCTGGTCCTGGCTTCTAGCCACCGTGCTCTCTCTTGTTTATTCCTTTTTGGTCTGCTGCCATTTTCTTCTGCTTTTCTGCTGGCCAGCAGCTCTGCACCTTTCCTACCCTTTGTTGATTTTCTTACAGATTGAGTGCTTCTTAGCTGTCAGGGAGTTGCATTTTGATGTCCTTTGGTCTTTATGGGCATTTCAGCAGAGTTGTTTGGGAGGGCCAACTTTGACCTTCACTCGTCCCATCAATAAAAGACATGTTTTTCTGCATAAGGAACGAATTTTACTTATGAACAGTTTTTCATATTTTAGGCTGTTGCAAAAATGGTTCAGCAGTGCTGTACTTACGTCGATGAAATCACAGATCTTCCCATCAAACTTCGATTAATTGATACTCTACGAATGGTTACAGAAGGAAAGGTGAGTTTTCTGTTGGCACAAGTCATAGTGACAAGCGCTGCCTTTTCTTTCTTTCTTTCTTTTTCTGTTGTTGTTGTTATTGCAGTTGTCATTGTTGTTTAGCTGGCTCAAGCCTAGTTTGAACCCACCAGTCTCGGTGCTTGTGGCTGGCGCTGCAACCACTGTGCTTGCTACGGGTGCTGAGCCAGCACTGCCTTTTCTATGTTCAGAGTTACTTATGTATTTAGACATCTTATATGCATATGTATGTGTGTATTTAATGGAGAAATACACAAAATGTCACGACTTTAATTCAACCAATATTGTCTTTGTACATCTTCTAGTATCTTCACATATTCAAATAGTGATAATCTTGGTAGATCCAGATTTTTCAAAGAATTAGTGTTCTTATCCCAAATTTATGTATGGCTTTTTAAGAATGAATAAAAATTTTACAGGGGAGTGGCGAGGCCATTTTAGATACAGGGGAAATTACATATAAAGATGGCAAAGAAAGAAAAACCTGGTATATCCAGGAAGCTGTAAATAGTTTGAGATTATTGGAAATCAGGTTTTGAGGGGTCTTAGGGGGAAGGGGTTGCTGCAGAGCAGGGGCTGAGGGGGTGAGCAAGATAAATACTCTCACACCTAGCTTGAAGAATAGTTTGATTCTGTCTTAAATGCTAACACATTTCTACAGAAAGTCTGACAATGTAAATTTCTCTTTTTTTGTAGATTTATGTCGAAATTGAGCGTGCTCGACTGACTAAAACATTAGCAACTATAAAAGAGCAAAATGGTGATGTGAAAGAGGCTGCCTCTATATTGCAGGAGTTACAGGTAACGTGTTGCATCCCGAGGTTTGTAAAGCCGCATGATTAGTCAGCAGTCTTTTCTTGTGGAAACATAGGGTTGAGTATCCCTCATTCAATGTGCTTAGGACAGACTGTTTTGGAGATTAGTTGAAAGCCTGTGAATGCATCTTTTTCCATATAATCTTCTCAGTAGCCATTGAGAAAATGCAAGTACCACTATATAACCTGTCAGAATGGCTGAAATTTAAAAAGTAAAGTACCCAGAGCTAGTAGGGATGCAGAGCAACTGCGACTCTCACGTATTATTGATAGACATGCACAGCGGTGCAGCCACTGTGGAAAACAGTTCAGCGATTTCTTAGAGAGTTAAACATATACTTACTAATGACCCAGCAGTCCCACTCCTGAGTATTTCCCACAAGAAAGGAAAAATTATTATATTTGTGATAGCCAAAAGACGGAATCAGCACAGTTGCCCATCAACAGGTGAGTGGATAACTGATCTGTCCGTTCAATGGGATGTTACTAAGCAATAAGAAGGGATGAACTGGCTGGGAGTTTAAATCAGTCTGAGCAAGAGCAAAACCCTATCTCTACATCAGTTAGAAAAATTAGTGGAACAGGCTTATAATTCCAGCTACTCAGGAGGCTGAGGCAGGAGAATTGCTTGAGCCTAGGAGTTTAATATTGCAGTGAGCTTTGGTGACACTGCCTTCACTTTAGCTGGGGTGACAGAGTGAGACTGTCTCAAAAAGAAAAAATGAACTATTGATATACACAACTTTGAATAAATCTTATTTAGGGTATTACGTATGCACAGTAATTAAAAACATTCTCAAAAAGATTACATAACTATTTGACATTCTTGAAAAGACCAATCTATAGTGAGGGAGAATAGATCATTGGTTATCTTATGAGAGCTTATGAAGATAGAACTGATAGAACTGAAGGTATAGTTCTGTCAATCCTAAAATACTCCCTCTTGCTAACCCTTTATGGTCACACTCTTCCTCCACTCGTAATTATCTTCATTGTGATAATTACATAAATCCATACCTGTGTTAAAATCCATACCTGTGTTAAAATTCATAGAATTTTATACCAAAAGGAAAAAAACCATTTGCAATTATAAATGTAATTTTCTAGAGATAACTAGCTTTCCCTATGTTCATGAATGTTATTATTTAATACCAGTGAATATTTTAATATCTATTTAATTTTGTTATAATTGCCCTAGACTACAGGGAAAGGGGAGGGGGGAGGATGGGTGAAGAGAATGGTATTGTGGGGATCGCGCCTATAATTTATCCTATTAGGGTGCATGTGAATTTGTCTAAAGGTTGGATATAAATGTCTTAACACAACAATTATGAGAAAGACATGATGGCTATGTTAGCCAGTTGGATGAGAGTTTTCCAAACTGCGTATGGAAGCAACACACTGTATCCTATGATAGAATTAATGTACACAATTATGATCTAATAAAAAAAAAAAATCCCAGAAGGAACAACTTAGCATTTTTTTCCTTCAATATGTGTGAATAATTCTTATTTAAAATTCTTATATTATTGTCTAAATGGATTAAATGAGGAATCTAAATGTACCATGTATCATATGCATATACAATTTTTTGATAATTTGGTGAATCTTATTCTGTCAGTTTATTTGGGGAATTACTCTTCCAGGTGGAAACCTATGGGTCAATGGAAAAGAAAGAGCGGGTGGAGTTTATTTTGGAGCAAATGAGGCTCTGCCTAGCTGTGAAAGATTATATTAGGACACAAATCATCAGCAAGAAGATTAACACCAAATTTTTCCAGGAAGAAAACACAGAGGTAAGATATCTCTGAATATATGTTTACTTGTAAAGCATTTGGCCGGGCGAGATGGCTCACTCGTATAATCCTAGCACTCTGGGAAGCCAAGACAAGTGGATTGTTTGAGCTCAGGAGGTCCAGATCAGCCTGAGCTCTATTAAAAAAAAAAAAACTAGCTGGGTACTGTGGTGGGCACCTGTAATCCCAGCTACTTAGACTGAGGCAAGAGAACCACTTGAGCACAAGAGTTTGAGGTTGCTGTGAGCTATGATGGCATAGCACTCTACCCAAGGTGACAAAGTAGGACTCTGTCTCAAAATAAAAAAAAGCATTTGAATAAAACCCTTAACTCCCATTTATTTTGTTAACCTTTTGCAGAAATTAAAGTTGAAGTACTATAATTTAATGATTCAGCTGGATCAGCATGAGGGATCTTATCTTTCTATTTGTAAGCACTACAGAGCAATATATGATACTCCCTGTATACAAGCAGAAAGTGAAAAGTGGCAACAGGTAAGAATATTTTCTTATAATTGTCACTGATACCTATTAGGAAGAATGTGCAATTTTAATTTATTTTCAAATCATTTTAACTGCAGTAATGAGATGGAATTGTATGGTGCTGCTTTCTGTTCAGTGTTGATGTTAAATATATCCATACTGATTCAGACTAGTTGAGGCAGTAGTTTAAAATATGTATCATGGGCTCGGCGCCTATGGCTCAATCGGCTAAGGTGCCAGCCACATACACCTAAGGTGGCAGGTTGGAATCTCCAGCCCGGGCCTGCCAAACAACAATGATGGCTGCAACCAAAAAATGACCGGGCATTGTGGCGGGCACCTGTAGTCCCAGCTACTTGGGAGGCAGAAGCAGGAGACTTGCTTGAGCCCAGGATTTGGAGGTTGCTGTGACCTGTGATGCCACGGCACTCCCCCCAGGGGGATAGCTTGAGGCTCCGTCTCAAAAAATAAAATAAAATAAAATATGTATCATGGCCCAGCACCTGTAGCTCAGCTTAGGGTGCCAGCCACATAACACTGGGGCTGGCAGGTTTGAACCTGACCCGGGCCTGCCAGACAACAATGTCAACTACAACCAAAAAAGAAAATATATAGCTGGGCGTTGTGGCAGGTGCGTATAGTCCCAGCTACTTGGGAGGCTGAGGCAAGAGAATTGCTTATGCCCAAGAGTTTGAGGTTGCTGTGAGCTGTGATGCCATGGCACTGTACTGAGTGAGACTCTGTCTAAAAAAAAAAAGAATATGTATCACTTTTGAAGTAATGTTGGCTTGCTGTTTTAAGTGTGTACAGCAGGTCACTTGCTAGCAAAGGTTGCAGATAAAGACCCAGCATTACTTTGGAAAGTTTTTTTACAAAAAGTGTTTTAAAGTATTTATATGTATTTTCTCATTTGTGTTGCTGTCTTATTATAATAACTTTTTCTTTATATTAACTTGTCAAAAGTGAATGTCAGATGTCAGCCAAGGTAATGATTCAAATTAGCAAAGATTTATTGCAACAATTTTATGAAAACTAAGTGTTATAGAAAGACACAATGAAAAGCCAGCCTGGGCTCGGCGCCTGTGGCTCAATTGGCTAAGGCACCAGCCACGTACACCTAAGGTGGCAGGTTCGAATCCCCAGCCCGGGCCCACCAAACAACAATGATGGCTGCAACCAAAAAATGGCCGGGCATTGGCGGGCGCCTGTGGTCCCAGCTACTTGGGAGGCAGAGGCAGGAGACTCACTTGAGCCCAGGAGTTGGAGGTTGCTATGAGCTGTGATGCCATGGCACTCTACCCAGGGGGATAGCTTGCGGCTCCATCTCAAAAAAAAGAAAAGGTAGCCTGGTAAGATTCTTTCCCGTACAACTTTTTGAGTGCAAAATTAAAAATGAATATATACAGTTACTCCACAAACTTTCAGTTCTTGTGGAAATTGTCATTATATTTCTAGTCTTACATGTGACCTGTTTGCATTGCACAACTTTTTTAGGCTCTGAAGAGTGTTGTGCTCTATGTTATCCTGGCTCCTTTTGACAATGAACAGTCAGATTTGGTGCACCGAATAAGTGCTGATAAAAAGTTAGAAGAAATTCCCAAATACAAGTAAGTACTTTTGTAATTAGCATAGTATATCTCAGTAGAAACACCATTTTGAAAGTAATTGTTACACTTCTTAATTGGTTGCTGATAGATTGTATTATTGTAGAGGAAAACAAAAGGTGAAACATTTGTTAGCGTTTCATTATAAATTAATCTGATGAGATGATAACATGCTTTCTTCTAAACTGCTTATCAAGTGCAAGTTTTATAATAAGCCTACTTTAGCAGCTTTTGATTAAGTAACCATTTCATAAAGTTTCATCACTAGTAATTTGGGGCTTTGTGATTTTGGAAATACATACTTCTGAAAATCTGTCACATGAAACAGGCTTGCTTCATAAACTATAGTGGGCTTTTATTTTTTAAGTGCTTTTTAAAAATTTGTTTCATTAGTACTTTTATAGTCAGTTCTTTCAAAGATTGACAAATATAGGAGAGACCAGATGTTCAGTAGGGAAATGCTCTATTTAGAATCAGTGTGGAATTGGGCAGGGCAGCTCATGCCTGTAATCCTAGCACTCTGGGAGGCTGAAGCAGGCAAATTGCTAGTGCTCAGGAGTTTGAGTCCAACCTGAGCAAAAGTGAGATCCTGTCTCTACTAAAAATAGAAAAACTGTCCAGGTGTGATAACTCATGCCTGTAATCCTAGCACTTGGGAGGATGAGGCGGGTGGATTGCCTGAGCTCACAGGTTCAAGACCAGCCTCAACCAGAGCAAGAGCTCATCTCTATAAATAGTTGGGTGTTGTAGCAGGCACCTACAGTCCTAGCTACTCAGGAGGCTGAGGCAAGAGAATTGCTTGAGTCCAGAAGTTCAAGGTTACTGTGAGCTATAATGCCATGGCCCTCTAGCCTTGGTGACAGAGTGAGACACTGTCTCAAAAAAAATAAAAAAGTTAATGTAGAAACAATGGTAATAAAGTTGGTAAAATTAATAATCAAATTGTATCTCATTCTAAATAAAAACCAATAAAAACTATTGATTTTTTTTTAATTTGCTATTAGTTAATACTTAATTTTTACAGATTTGGAATATTAAATTGTGTACAATTTACAGGGATCTTTTAAAGCTTTTTACCACAATGGAGTTAATGCGTTGGTCCACACTCGTTGAGGACTATGGGATGGAATTGAGAAAAGGCTCCCTTGAGAGCCCTGCGACTGATGTTTTTGCTTCTACGGAGGAAGGTGAAAAAAGGTGGAAAGACTTGAAGAACAGAGTTGTTGAACATGTAAGAATCTGATGTGATAGACAAACAGTCTTTATTTTAACCTTTAACTAGTGAATTTTCTTTTTAGAGTTATTTTAAACTTTAACATTTAAACTTGAACTATTTTATTTTTCTGGTTTGATAATGAAATGTTCCTTTTAGGTGTTATGTCTTTAATTCTTCACAGTAGGATTTTTTTTATGTTCAGTATAGTGATAATATAAATTTAGTGTTCAAATATTTATTCTAAGTTTCCCAAACTAAAGCAGAATTTATCTCATCCATCTTGTCTTTATTTTCTTATTTTTGGCTTTTTAGAAAACATAATTAGATCTTAACGTGCTGCTTCTTTTTTTTTTTTCCTTGAGGCACAGTTTCACTTTGTCACCCTTGGTAGAGTGCCATGGCATCATAGCTCACAGCAACCTCAAACTCTTGGGCTCAAGTGATTCTCACCCGCCATAACACCCGGCTAGTGTTCAAAGTGGGTAATAGAGGCCGAGCACAGTGGCTCATGCCTGTAATCCCAGCAATCTGGGAGACCGAGGCGGGCGGATTGTCTGAGCTCAAAGGTTTGAGACCAGCCAGAGCAGAAGTAAGACTCCTCTAAAAATAGCCAGGCTTTATGGTGGCCACCTGTAGTCCCAGCTATACTCGGGAGGCTGACACAAGAGAATCACTTGAGCCCAAGATTTTGAGGTTGCTGTGAGCTGTGATGCTACAGCCCTCAACTGAGGGTAACCAAAGTGAGACTCTGTCTCCAAAAAAAAAGAAGTGGGTAACATGTCTTAAACTTGAACTTTGATCTTTTAAGTATCACAGTAAACTGAATTACGTCAACATTCATTCATTATGTAACATTTATCGTGAGCCTTCTGTGTGCCAGGCTCTTTACAAAGTGCTAGGGCACATGGGTGAATAAGACATGATCTCTACCTCTAAGAAGCTTAGCACATTAACTGCCGTGTAAGTTGTATTAACGCAAGTTAATTTTGAGCGTGGAGCCACATGTGAAGCATGTACAGCTCACACGTCTGTACCTTTGGAGCTGTGTAATAAAATACCATGGTCCCATGGAAAAAATTTTTTTCTAATGTGGCAGTCGATATGTTAAACATCATAGGGAAAGATAGGTTTATAAATAAAAAGTTTTACAGATATTATTATGGTACAGTTTGCAGAGAGGAGAGTTCAGTGTAAGGAGAGAGTTGGTCAGTCCCACCAGGAGGAATGGTCAGGCTGCACATGCAGGAATTGATGAGTGAGGTGAGAGACCGACAGTGAGGACTGTGAGCAGGGAGGGCAGTCTGAGCGACGGCGCGGAGGCACCAGCTGACAGAGAACTTGTAGAACGCCAAGAAAAGTTGAAGGTGTGGGCCATAACAAGGTCTGTGCCTCCTAGTAGTGAAAATTTTTAACTAAGCGGATTATGTCCAGACCTTATTTCACAAAGTCCCCTCTGGAAGTGAGTGTGGAGAATGGATTTGGGGCGAGGGGCTGTATGGGTTTGGATTAAGGCAGTAGATGTGGGATTGAAGAAGATAGATGGAATGGAGTTGTTCTAAGGAAGGAAATCAAAGAATTCCACCATTGATTGGATTTACAAGATAAAGATTCAGTTTAAAGGGTGAAAGAAGGGAGAGTAGAAGCTCTGGGGCTTTGTGACAGGTCGGTGTTGCTGTCAACCCTGAGAGACAAGAGGAGGGAGGTGCAGCTTTTTCAGAGATGAGTTCCCTTTTCTCCCTCTTGGTCCTCTGCTGCCTTGTTAATAATATTAACATCGAGAATAGTGAAGGGTAATTCCAACTCCTCAGGAGGACAAGTTGAGAGGATCACAGAAGTTCAGGATCAGCCTGGGTCACATGGTGAGATCAAAACATGGAGTCTCTGTGTCTAACCTCAGCAGCATTTTCAGTGAAAATTAGGAAGTTTAGTTTAAACTTGCCTTTAGGTAGTTAGAATGATAGTAAAGCGGCTCGGCGCCTGTGGCTCAATCAGCTAAGGCGCCAGCCACGTACACCTAAGGTGGCGGGTTCGAATCCCCAGCCCGGGCCCGCCAAACAACAATGATGGCTGCAACCAAAAAATGGCCAGGCGTTGTGGTGGGCACCTGTGGTCCCAGCTACTTGGGAGGCAGAGGCAGGAGACT
>CAUYQV010081614.1:0-17745 GCA_963574575.1 Galagoides demidoff
GGCCTCCTCCCTCCCCACCACCCCTCCCTCCCCTTTCCCTCTCCCCACCCACTCCTCCCCATCCCTCCTCCCTCCCTATCCCTTCCTCCCCACACCCTCCTCTCCAATGATCCTCCCTCCCCACCCCTCCTCCCTGGCCTCCTTCCTCCCCAGGCCCTCTCCCTTCCCATTCCGTCTCCCCATCCCTCCTCCCTCCCCATCTCTTCCCCCACCCCCTCCTCCCCATCCCTCCTCCCTCCCTGTCCCTTCCTCCCCACACCCTCCTCTCCAATGATCCTCCCTCCCCACCCCTCCTCCCTGGCCCCCTCCTCTCCTGCCTGCCTCTTCAGCACCATGGTGGAGTTCTCTCCCTGACCTGCTCATCTGCTGTGGCTTCTGTCCTATGTGCCCATGCACAGCCTCAGCCCATCTCTGCTGTGACCGTGTACAGAATGTCAGTCCTTCTAGTTAGACTTAGCCTCATTAAAACCAGGACTTACCTGAAATGCAAACAAGCTTGCATGTTCTTCTGTGTATCCACACATAGAAACAGCAGTTGGGATTAGTGGAACCCAAGCTTGGTTTAAATTTCGGACTCACAAAACTAAATACTAATTGCTACTGATTGACATAAAGGGCAAACAGCCTTCACCTTGGCATCTGAAAAAAGAAGGACATGGCCAGGCATGGTGGCTCATGCCTGTAATCCCAGCACTCTAAGTGGCCCAGGCAGGTGGATCCTTTGAGTTCAGGAGTCAAGACAAGCCTGAGCAAGCAAGAGTAAGACCTCATTCTATAGAGAAAAAAAAAAGGAAGGAAGGAAGGGAAAAAAGGGAGGGAGGGAGGGAGGAATGAAGGAAAGAAAAATAGAAAACTATCCAGGCATTGTGGTAGGCACCCCATTTCTACAGAAAAGAAAGAAAGAAGAAAGAAAAATTATCCAGGCATTGTGGCAGGCACCTATAGTCCCAGCTGCTTCAGAGGCTGAGGGAAGAGGATTGCTTGTGCCCAATAGTTTGAGGTTGCTGTGAGCTATGACAGCACAGCACTCTACCCCAGGGTGACAGAAACACTTTGTCTCAAAAAGAAAAGAAAAAGAAAAAACAGAAAGAAAAATAAATTACCAATCTTCTGTGCTAGAAACATATACCAGAGGATCATTGTATCTGCAGATATCTCAGATCATATCATGTGGTACAACATATAAACTGTACTCTGTGAACCTCCCTGGTGCATTGTCAGCACCAGCCAGCATCTGTATAAGGCCCCAAACTCATCTCATCATCAGAGAACAGGGTCAGATGACAGGGGTGCACCATCTGAATGATGCCCAGTGGCCTGCTGGAGACCCAGCCCATGCCACGAGACCCAAGTCTGAGCACAGTGGACTTCTAGGCACAGCCACGTGTGAGTCCTTGCCCTGCCCAGTGGTTGAAGGCAAGGCCAGAGGCCTCTCTTCCACTCCGTCTGTCAGTGTCAGGAGCGACTTGGACATAGCTGAGCTGCTGTGACAGTGCTGAGGGAAGGTGCTTTTGAGGTGTACATCTCCAGCTGTCCTTCTCTCCATCTGTGACTGCCCTCAGGCACCATCACCTGGGAGAACCTGGCTGCTGTGCTGCCCTTTGGAGGCACATTTGACCTGGTGCAGTTAAAAGGCTCCACCCTGAAGAAGGTCTTTGAGCACAGTGTGCACCGCTATGGCCAGTCCACTGGGGAGTTCCTGCAGGTGGGCGGTAAGTCACACACCCTGCGGGGCTGGCTTATCCATGGGGGATGTGGACTTCCTGCTGGTTGGCTTAGCTCTTCCTTTCAGGACCTCTGCAGCCAGGTTTATTTGGACTTTCCCTGCCCAACACCAGTATGTCCTCTTCTAATGGCCATGGACTGCAAAGCAATTGAGACCAGGTTGGGTCAGAGCTCCAAGCCCCACAGTGAGCTTGTTCTGCCAGGTCTGATCTGGACACAGGATGGGCCCTTCCCAGAGGCTGCCCTCTAAGCTCTAAGCACATCAGCTGCCTTGAGGTGTACCTTCTATTATAATCTTAGTTGTTGAAGCCATTCAATATGTTTTCAAAACAGTCCTCTCTTTTGTTCTATTTGTAATTGCCTGGACCCAAGTCAGAGCTCAAAGGAGTACTGTCCCCTCAGTATTAAAGAGGGTGGGCCCAAGTGATAACACTTGCTTTTTTTTTTTTTTTTTGAGACAAAGTCTCACTGTGTCACCCTTTGGAAGAGTGCTGTGGCGTCACAACTCACAGCAACCTCAAACTCTTGGGCTTAAGCAATTAATTCTCCTGCATCACCCTCCCAAGTAGCTGGAACTATGGGCACCCACCACAATGCCTAGCTATTTTTTTGGTTGTTGTTATTGTTTAGCAGAGGGGGCCGGGTTTGAACCCACCAGCCCTAGTCCATGTGGCCAGCACCCTAACCACTGAGCTACAGGCGCTGAGCCAGAACACCTGCTTCTGATCCCACTGCAACATGGGGCAAGTCCTCAGCCTCTCTGAGCATAGCCAGAAAACCTGCCCTGCTTATCTCAGGGATTGCAGTGAAGATGAAATGCAAATAAATGTTTCTCAAATTGGCAAGCTTCTGAAACACTTTTGTTAACAATTCCAAAAACTTGTGAATTACTCCTTTAATTAATAGCCTTATTTTATTCAGGAACCATTTTCTGGCTTCATTTTTTCACTTTAAACTGTGACCCTACTTGGGTGTAATCATGCCTCACCAAGCCCTCTGTCTGTAGGACACATGGGGTGGGGCCCTTGGCCTGGGGGTAACCCAGACATCCTGGGCTTTCCTAGGAGGGAGTTGAGGGGACAGCAGTGTTTGATTTCAGCAAAGTGCTGGGTGGCTGTTTGCTTTATGAAAGTCACCCAATGCCAAGTTACTGGCATTTAATACTCCGCAAAATTGTAGAATGCTTTGTGCCTTGCATCTGTTGTATTTCTGAATCAAGTTACTGGACCAATTAATTAAAGTCTTTAAAGAAAGAAAAAAGATTTGGCTTCCCCCTACAAAATCACCCATTACCCATTCTGGACCAGAGATGGTTTTTCTTGCAGTGGTTCTCGTATCTCTTAGAAGAACTAAAGAATGAAGCTAATGAAAAAAGGGCAGCTGTAGTACTGCCCCAGTGTCCTCGGTGAAGCCTCACTCAAGCTCAGATTCTTGGAGACCAAGCCCAACACCCCTGTTCCATACCCCTTTCTTAGAAAACAGAAGCCTCCCTTTGGGTCCAGTGAACACAGACTCATTTCTTTTCTAGGAATCCATGTGGTGTATGATCTTTCCCGAAAGCCTGGGGACAGAGTGGTACAGCTGGATGTGCTATGTACCAGGTGCCGAGTGCCATCCTATAGCCCTCTGGACATGGAGGAGGTGTACAAGGTGATCCTGCCAAGCTTTCTGGCCAGTGGTGGAGACGGATTCCACATGATCAAAGACGAGTTACTAAGACACGACTCTGGTGAGCACAAGAGTCTCTGCCTTCCCTCATCCCAAACACACTCAAGAACAGTGAAGCCGATGGGGAAGGGAGCTGTGCGTGGTGCTGTCCCTCTGCCCTGGACCTGCCTGCTTGCTGGGCAGCAGCCCTGGGAAATGTGTGCCCTGCCAGGCCCCACAAACATGCCCATCCAACCCCAGGAAAAAAATAATTTTAAATCAAAAATGTTAAAAAAAATTTTTTTAACTATATCTAAGCACCTATTTAAATTGAGAAACATGAGTTTTACATTTAGAGATAAACCAGACCTCTGGAACTTTGGATTGGATGTGGAAAACCATCATAGTAAGTCATCTCAATATTCTTTCTTAAAGAAACTTTCAAGGTGAACAGATCAGGTAGAAATAGGTGGGCTAAAAGCTGTCCTTTCAGCATGGTAGGTTGATGGAACAAATTATAGACAAACAAAAGAGAGCCACTTTTTGACATTGGATGGTATTTTCGACCAGATGGATGGGGCCAGAGAAGGCACTCACGCAGCAGTGTGGGGACCCTAAGCACTCCCAACCTGGGAAGCATCTTAAATTAAATACCACACTTTGGGCCCCAGCTCTTAAGAGATTCTGATTTAGAAATCTCTCCAGTGACGCTGATATACACCCACGGGTGAGACCACTGCAGAGAAAATTCTTATATTTAAGTACTTAATTATTAAATATTAAGTATTTAATAAAATTATTTGGTCCACCTGGGTTTGTTGTAGCTATTAAGCAATTAGTGTTTCTTTATCACCTCTCCTCTCTTTTGGAAAGGAAGCCCCCATTGTCCTACCATCAATTACACGAAAATAATTCTTGAGCAGGCCAAGGAAAGGAAGCCACTTTTGTGTCTCGACTAATTTTTGTGGCCTTGTTCCCTAATACCCCTGTTCTAGAGAGGTCCAAAGCCTACACTGAGTCAGCTCAGAGCTGTGGCACCTGTCCTCTCCGCAGTACCTAGGGTGAAACAGCAGCCACAATTGTCCTGGGATGTGGAGGAGCAGATTTCTTGCACTTATGACCACCAGGGTCCATCTTCTGCTGTACTTCACCCCTTCTTATGAAAGGGATGTCTTTCCTCTTATAATTACAAGGGACTTTAAAGAAATATGTTGGCTTTTCCTCCACTCTGTTAATTGATAGTTACTTTTTTTGTATTTAAGTAATGTATGTACTTTTCCTAGGTGACCAAGATATCAACGTGGTTTCTACATACATCTCAAAAATGAAAGTAATTTATCCAGCAGTTGAAGGTCGGATCAAGTTTTCGGCGGGAAATCACTGCCATGGAAGCTTTTCTTTAATGTTTTTTTCATTTTTGGCAGTAATCTTTGTTTCATACCAATAGCCAAAAATTCTCAATGCTGTCAAGGTGTGAAACTGCATTTTTTTCAAGTGAGATTCAGATCACCTGGCTTGGCAATTACCCATGTCCTTGCAGGCACCCAGACTGCTGAGAGGAGGAGACTGGCATTTTCATTCAGGGTCAGCAACTTAATGAATTAAGACAAAAAAAATTAACCTAGGGCCCTAGGAGGAAAAAGCCAACTACATTTAGTTTACATATCCACATTTTAATAAAATTTCATTAACAATTTTAAACCATAGATACAATTTTTCTCCATTATATCCATTTCAAATCTATCAAACAACTTATGTTTACATAGAACTTTATTGTGTACAGGGCTAACACACAGTCTCATTTGATGCCTACACCTCTCTTTGGTAGGCAGGACAGATGCTTTTCCCATATGACAGATGAGGAGACTGAGGCTCAGAGGAGTTGATTTGTTCAAGGTCATAAAACTGACAGTGACAGATCTCAGACCTGAGACTCACAAACTTGCAACCACAAGTTGCAACTTCCAACTACATCAACTTGTTCAGAATGACACGTAACATCCCTTCTCTTCAAAACTATCAACAGTCCAAAGCTCCGGGGTGATGAGTCTGTTTCCTTGCTAGCCCCTGTTGTAACAGCGAGTGTAATAGTAAACACAAGCTGTCTCTCTCTCTCTTTCTTGCACCACCCACATGCCTTTGACAAGTCGGGGACAAGCTTCAGTGAGCAAGGTCAGAGCCTGCTAACATTGGAGAAGGGACAGGGGAGAAAGGAAAGGAAAACAGGACACCAGGACTGATTTATACTATAAAAGAAAAAGAACTAAAGAATAGTTAGATGGTCAGCCAGCAATGGGCTCAGAGCAGCAACACACCCCTGACAACACAGCATGGCCATTCCTGTTTCCTGAGATGACGCTGCATCTGCCTCTGTGTTCTTTCTTCTTCCCAATATGAAGGTGTCATGAGATGAGCATCTTCTAAGGTAAGCTCTAATTCTAAACCACCTGCCCCTCCCCAGCAATATTCTAGTTACACTACACACACCCAGCTATGTAAACACAGTGCCTTAGAAGACAGGAATTCATTGTAAGTGGCAAACACAGGACATGTGACATTACTTCACCTCCAATTCTGAACAATCACTGTAAATCATTCTGAAGTCCAGGCATAAGAACTGCCAGGGAGTGAGACAAACCCATACTCATGAAATTATTGACTCCCAAAGAACAAATATTTAAGGCAATGGTGGGACCATGTGAGCCTTCTCAGCCTCACTTAAGGAATTTCAACAAGAAATGAGGGCTTTCCAGGGTGTCCAACCTGTAGCCCATGCAACCACATGCAGAATATTTGAGAACTGTTCTGCTTGTCTCTGTTGTCAGATGCTGCATAAAGTCTGCACAAACCTTTTCTTGTGTTCATCAGCTCTCGTCAGTGTCCATGCATTCACTGTGTGGCCCAAGACAATTCTTATTCTTAACAGTGTATAGCAGAGAAGAAAAAAGGTTGGACACCTCTGAGTGAGCAAACAGCAGGTGGAAGTTTGGAGAGGAGTATGTGTTTTTTCTTTCTTTCTTTCTTTCTTTTTTTTTTTTTGAGACAGCCTCAAGCTGTCACCCTGGGCAGAGTGCTGTGACATCACAGCTCACAGCAACCTAGGCTCAAGCAAGTCTTCTGCTTCTGCCTCCCAAGTAGCTGGGACTATAGGTGCCCACCACAATGCCCGGCTATTTTTTGGTTGCAGCCGTCATTGTTGTTTGGTGGGATTTGAACCCACCAGCTCAGGTGTATGTGGCTGGCGCCTTAGCTGCTTGAGCCACAGCCAGCCATGTTTCTTTTTTAATGTTTATAAATACTAAGTATTTGTGATACAAAATATACTTTTAAACTTCATAACTTTTTTTTTTTGAAACAGTCTCACTATATTGCCCACAGCTCACAGCAAACTCAAACTTTTGGGCATAAGCTATTCTCTTGCCTCAGCCTCCCAAGTAGCTGGGACTATAGGTGCCCACCATAATGCCCAGCTATTTTTCTGTTGCAGTTGTCATTGTTGCTTAACTGGCCCAGGCTGGGTTTGAACCTGCCAGCCTTGGTGTATGTAGCTGGAGCCATAACCACTGTGCTACGGGTGCAATGCCTAAACTTCATAACCTTTTTATCAAGGTTGTTACAGTAAAATAATACCCTCAGTTCTATGTATATGCAGATTACTTACTAAAAGAAAAAAAAAAACCCAAGAATGTCAATAAAATTGACCAAGGAAAATTAAAGAAAGGTGGATTTGGGCTACTTTTTATGCTTGGCCAATAAAATAGGGTAACTCCTATTAGAGCACAATGTTTTAAAGAACATTTTTGTAAGTTTTCAATTACATGTGTATGTGTTATGCAGTGGTATGAGAAATGACTTTGAGCCATTCTGCAATTATAGATTCCAAACAATAAAACCGAAGACAAGCTCTCTGATCTTTGATCATTGCTGCTTCTCTGAAACATCTGTCACTCAGGACAGTGTGATGACAGGAGGTAACCTGTCATAACCCCTTGATCATAACCCCTTAACATATGATACCCCTCCATCCTTCCATCTCCAAATGAGAAGAAAAAAGAAAGAGTACTAAATTTCCTGGCTTTGATACACAGCATCTAATGTAGAACTGGTTTTGAGGCCTGTACTGGTTTCCCAAGCTAAACATGTCCAAGTTAGTGCTATTTTAGTTATCTGGCCTGGTTGTGTGCCCAAGACTCTTCCCTAAGCTTACTGATAACACAACAGGCCAGTTTTATTACACCTTGATCAATCAGACACAGGAAGACCATCTGGTAGCTGTCTCTCTCTGCGTGGGCTGCTGTAAAAGAAGTTCACTTCTCACAGTTCTGAATGATGGACGCTGCAGCATTGGGGCAGAGTCTGGTGAGGCCAGCTTCAAGGTTTACAGATGGTGCCTACTGCTGTGTCCTCACACTGTGGACACAGCAAGGTGGCTTGGGGAGGAGACTCTTATAAGCAGCACTAACCTCATTCCAGCCCTCAGGAGCTAGTCACCTCCCAGAGGCACAACATAGGTTTCAACACAGGAATTTTGAGGGGACAAAAACATTCAGGTCATAGCAGTAGCCACCTTCAACAGTTTGCTACAAAGATGGGCTGGGTTTCTTTGAAGGAAATTTAGGCTGCTAATAATAGTTGTCTGCTAGAAAAAGTTGCTCCCTCAGTGTTAGTCCCATGGGCATGTGGCCTATGAAGTGTCTACCATGTACACCATCAGGAGAGACACTCACATCAGTACTGGTGTCCTGGGACTGCCACAACACAGAGCCACAGACTCGGTGGCTGAAGTGACAATTGACTCACAGTTCCAGAGGCTGGAAGTTTGCTGTCAGGTTGGCAAGGGTGGTTCCTTCTGGAGTGGGAAGCAGTCTGCTGCTGTCCCCTTCCCGGCACCTGGGGGCTTTTACCTGCTTAGCTCATACCTGGCATTATCTCCATGTTGTTACACCCTTGTCCCTTTGTATAATCTGTCTCTGGGTTCAAGTTTCTCCTTTTTTTTCTTGAGACAGAGTCTCATTTTGTCACCCTCAGTAGAGTTTGTGTATCATAGTTCACATCAATCTCAAACTCTAGGGCTCAAGTGATACTCTTGCCTCAGCTTCCCGAGTAGCTGGGATTATAGGCTCCCACCACAGCTCCCAGCTATTTTTAGAGATGGGGTCTGCCTCTTGCTCAGGCTGGTCTCTAACTGGACCTGGTAGGAAGTCTACATGCATCAGCCTCCCAGGGTGCTGGGATTACAGGTGTGAGCCACACACCTGGCCTCCAAGTTTCTCCTTTTTTGGAAGGCCATCGGGTTCACTCCACAATGACTTCATCATAATTATCCGTGAAAACCTGTTTCCAAATAAGGTCACACTGAGCCACAGAGAGTTAGTGCCTGTCCTGCCGCAGGACTTTGTCAGCAGCCGCGGTCCTGAGGTAATCACAGTTCCTGTGTCCCACATATTTTGCTCATAATTAAAGCTTATAATTAATATTGTGTGTGTGGTGCGTGTGTGTGTATGTGTTGGCAAATAGGATACATTTTAAATTCCTTTGGCTCCATTATGGAAAAACAAAAGGAATCAGTTTTCCTTTCTGATACAGTCCAAAAGAGGAACTTTAGACTTTTATAACAAATTAGGGGATCTCAAATCTCTAGTGAATAGAAGTACCTCTGAGGTCTGTAAGAACATAAATAACTTCATGAAAAATACTCATTTAACAAATAAGCTGGCTGGGCAGGCTTACCATTTAACTCTGATCCATGACAAGGATGCTTAGCATACAAAAAACAGCAATGAATCAAAAGCAAAAAAAAAAGGTTAGGAAAAAAACCCACAGTAATAAAAATTATACAGGCTCATTTTTTTATTAGGATATTTAGTTGCAAAAAAACAAACAAACAAAAGTGCTGTAAGCAGAAATATCATCAGAATGGTTAGCTGGCTCCCACAAACACCCGGAAACTTAAGAGTTTCTCAGACAGTAAGCAAGCAAAGCGTTCAGGACTGAAACCTGCCTCAGGTGTCTCAGTACAGGGACCTAGAGCTGCAGGCCAGGCTGGGTTGATTCACCTCCCCTGCAGTTCCACCCAGAAGGGCCTGGGGCTGTTGTTGTGCCTTGGTACTTGCCTCCATCAGGTGAGGCCCTTATTAACAGAACCTGGTTCCAGCCCACTTTGTCTTTACAAAGATGGAAGGCTGAGTGAGGCATTTACCCAGCCTTTAAACAGGTCCTCGTTCACAAGTTAGACGCTCTGGTTCTGGGTAGTCAAGAATGTGAAAATGCCCCTATGAATAATCTGAGAATTTCCATGTGCCAAAAAATGTATGAAATGTTAAAACTAGAAATTGTTACCTTCTAAGTATCTAGAACACTATACGGAGTCCCTAGTGCCCCCCAACGACACACATTCACTTGTGACATTCAGATTTTTATGAAAGCCAAAAATGCCAGGGAAGTGAACAAAACTATAGCCTTTTTTTGGTAAGACAATGAGTAATGAAATCAGCCCCTCAGATATTTTAAGGTTATTTTGTTTTTCCCTAGAGTGGTAGGATTACTGGCATGAGACACCACACCTGGCTTTACATGTTGTTTTTTTTTTTTTAATGTTAATCTCACTCATCTACTTATTTTTATTTATTTATTTATTTATTTTTGTTTTTTTAGAGGCAGGGTCTTGCTCTGTTGCATACACTGGAGTGCAGTGGCCCAATCATAATTCCTTATAACCTCAAATTTGTTGGTTCAAGTGCTCCTGGCTCAGCTTCTCAAGTAGCTGGGACTACAGGGACTCGCCACCTAAGGTATTCTTTAATAAAAAGTAAATATACCTAATGAAGTGATTAACTGAGCTTGATGTTTTTAACTGGATCTTAATGTTTTTCAGATCTAGACTCCCATAGATGAAATAAGGAAATCTATACAGTTGAAGGATAAACATATGCTTTATTTTACTGGTAAATGTGAAATGCATAGAGTTTATATATTGGCATTAATAGTGTTTCTGCAGACTTCACTAACTGATCACCTTGTGAAACTTTGATTTGTGTCAAAACCAAGAAATGTTTCTAGCATCACTTCTGTTCTTGCACCACAAAGACATGTTATAACATTACCCTGCTTACGTTTTCTTCATCTAACCTTGTCGTGGCCCTCATCAAAAATCTATCTCTGGATAAAACTGAAAACATAAGAGTTATAAAATCACAGATCCCAGACACTACTGCAGAATAAAGGCCATAATGAACACACTAGCAATGTCCCCTCAGTAATTGCTATTGTCTACACCTCAGTAACTAGCCCCGGTGACATGCTGTTGTGATCAAGCCCACCCTCCTTACCCTGTTCAGTAAAGTTCAAACACCACAAGTGAGGAGGGCTTTAGAAGCCACCATGGAGGATTACGTAATTCACATTTGAAATAAACTTCAAAAATAAACCACACAGAAACTACAGTATAAATCACCTGTGACAGATTACTTGCTACCCTCTTTGAAGCTGATGGAGAGACACTGAGAGAGTTCAGTGTCAGAGCTCAGACAACTGCTACTCTCCACTCAGTACGAGCCATGAGCTGAATACCAGAGGTGCCCAAGAGAAAGGAAAAGAGTTTAACCATTAAATAAATTCTAAAAATTAACACAAATCCTCACCAACTGTGAAAGGTCATTATTGTTACAGCAACACCTTACCTTCTCATCAATATATAAAATGTAAACAGAATAATTATGAGCACTTGGTGCAGGTCCAAACTGCAATACTTCTGTGACACCCTTGTCTGCCCCACACATACTTAGCTCCCCTGACAGCTTACCTTGTGCTACTCAGATCTGACAAACTGCAGAAAAGGACTCACACGTTTCCTCATAAGTGAAATTTCAAAGGCATCTATTTTTTCAAACCTTTTAGCTATTTTTAGAAATTAAATCTCCAGGCTTGGCTCCCATAGCACAGTGGTTATGGCACCAGGCACATGCACCAAGGCTGGCGGGTTTTGAAACCTAGCCTGGGCCAGCTAAAACTACAATGACAACTACAACCAGAAAATAGCCGGGAGTTGTGGTGGGCGCTTGTAGTCCCAGCTACTTGGGAGGCTGAGACAAGAGAATTGCTTATGCTGAAGAGGTTGAGGTTGCTGTGAGCTGTGATGCCATGGGACTCTACCCAGGGCAACAGCTTAAGACTCCTGTCTCAAAAAAAAAAAAATACACTTGCCTATTCTGCACCTATAGTTGGGATGTTTAATAGACAATTACATGTTCTAAAATGAATTACTGATCTTAATCTTCATCCCATCCAATGGACCTGTTATCCTTCCCATTGCTCAGGACAAACATTGGGTCATCCTTGCTGCTTTTTCTCAAACTCAAATCCTGACCATTGGTAAATCCTGTTGCCTTAAAATGTAACCAGACTTTGTGGGTTGGAGATGGTGGCTCATGCATATAATCTCAGTGCATTGTGAGGCCAACAGGGGAGGATTACTTGAGGTCAGGAGTTTGAGACCAGCCTGGGCAACACATCAAAACCCTGTATTTACAAAAATTAGGAAAAAAACATAAAAGTAGCTAGGTGTGGTGCAGGTAGCTGTACTCCCAGCTTCTCGGAAGGTAGAAGTGGGAGGGTCCCCAGAGGTCAGGAATTCAAAGTTACAGTGAGCTGTGACTGCACCACTGCACTCCAACTTGGGTGATGAAGCAAGATCCTGTCTCCGAAAAAACTAAAAGCCCTAGTGCAGTCAGACCTGCACTTTTCAACAACTCTGCAAACACTACTAATTCAAATTGCTGTTATCTCCCTCTGAATCACTCCAACAGCTCTCTACAGGGGCTCCTCACCTCCACTTTCATTCCACCTTAGTCTATTTCCTTTCAATGTTCTCAATACAGTACCCATTGTGATTTGTTAAATATATCATGTTAGCAGCTGGGTGTGGTGGCTCACGCCTGTTGTCCCAGCACTCTGGGAGGCTGAGGCAGGTGGACACCTTGAGCAGGGTGGTGGTGGTGGTGGGTGCCTGTAGTCCCAGCTGCTCAGGAAGGTGAGGCAGGAGGATCACTTGAGCCCAGGACTTGCATCACCACATCCACTTCTCCACCTGCCCCTCCTCTATGTAGAACACTCCTGATTCAGCTAGCCTGCTTTTTCACCTCCTTCAGATCTTTTCTCCAACATTCCAAACTACTTAAAATTACACCCTCGCCCATACTACATGGTTCCCTTCCTCTGTTTCTTCTGAGCACTTATTACTTCCTAAAATATAGCTGATTTCAAGATTTTTTTTTTTTTGAGACAGGCCCCCTTGTGTCAGCACCAAAAGAGACAAGGAAAGCTTCACCTTTCTCTGCTGTCCACCTTTATCTTTTTTTATTTTTGAGACACAGTCTCAAGCTGTTGGGTGCCATAGTGTCATAGCTCACAGCAACCTCAAACTCTTGGGCTCAAGTGATTCAGTCAAAAGGCTGCAGGTTCCCCACTCTGGTACTGTACTTTATCCTTATCGTCTGTATCCTCCAGTCTGAACATAAACTTTTAAGTACACAAATACTACATGTATCCAGGGCTTTAGGTAAATAAGGCTTTATTAGAATACAACATGTACTACTTGGAATGAGATAATATCTCCATAATAAACTTGATGAAAAAATCAAATAATATCAAACTAACAAAAGAAAAATAAAATTTTTTCACTGGATTTAACCTTCTATAGGTCCATGGGACTGAGATCAAAGATTTCTCTTCTGGGTATTTAAGGCACTGAAGAGATTTCTGGATACCTAATACCAGAGAGTAGATTTTTTGAAATGGAAGCACAGTATCTCCCCACCTCTTATACATGGACAATAAGTTTCAAGACCCCCAGTGGTTACCTGAAACCACAGACAATATTGAAACCTATATACATACACACTGTTGTGCCGCTGAATGGTGGGGTATGTTCTGAGAAGTGATTGTGAGGCAATTCCCTTGCTGAGCAGGCACCATAGACTGTTCTTACACAAATAGGCTATAAACCTGCCACAGCGTGTTACCGTACTGAATACTGTAGGCAACTGTGACACAGTGGTGAGCAGAACCTTGGTAAGTGACCACCCAAGGGTCTGTAACAAACCAGTCAACACACAGGTGGTCACCATAAGGAATGTGGCCTCTAGTACTGATATGCACATGTGGTGCATGTCCTATCTATGAAATTGGGTCAACTTAAGGTGGGCAATATAGGGGGGTTGCCAATTATGAAGGTCTACTGTAATTGTGTCTAGATGTAGAAATGGTATAAAATATTAAAATACATACCCTTACACAGGGCACTTACCATGAATTGACCTTGAATGGCTACAAGCTGCTCTGGGTAAGCAGGGAGTGAGTGTAAAAGCCCAAGATAGCACTGTACACTTAGACTACATTAGATTTACTTTTAAAACTTTTCTTCAATAATAAATTAACCTTAGCTCATTATAACTTTTTTACTGTATAAACTTTTTAATTGTTAACATTTTGACTTTTTTATAATAACACTTGGCTTTAGCCACCAACACATTGTACAACTGTATAAAAAAATCCTTTCTTTATACCTTACTTTAAAAGTCTTTTCTTTTTGTTATTTTTTAATTGACGCATAATAGAAATACAAAGTTTCAGGGTACATGTGATAATTCAACACATTCACATTTGTGAAGATTAAATCAGTGTATCTGGGCTATCCATCACCTCAACTCTCTGACCTTTTTTAATGCTAGAATCATTTGAATTGTTCTAGCTATTTTGAAATATATAATAGATTACTATAAACTATAGTCAATTTGAATTTTTTGTTTTACTTTTTATACTGTGTTAAAAACTAAGACACAAACATACACATTAGTATCTTCCAGCTCCACATCCTGTCTTCTGGAAGGTCTGGGCAGTGACACACATGGAGCTGCGGTTCCCATGATAACAGTATCTTTTCTGGACACCTCCTGAAGGACCTGCCTAATGCTATTTTATAGTTAACTTTTTTCTTTTTCTTTTGTTGTTCTTCAGTTTTTGGCCAGGGCCAGGTTTGAACCTGCCACCTCCGGTATATGGGGCTAGCGCCCTACTCCTTGAGCCACAGGCACCAACCTATAGTTAACTTTTTTCTGTAAGATGAAAGAGTACACTCTAAGATAATAAGGATAATAAATACACTGACCAGTTACACAGCCATTTATAATCAATGCCCAGTTAAACTGTGTGGTATACATAACTGTATGTCCTCCACTCTTAGGAATGGAACATAGAAGGCTCAATTATACCAGCACCACCACAAATACACGCTGTGGCCCTGTGACGGCTATGCCACTAGGTGACAGGAATGTTTTTGCCCTGTTAGACCTCTAAAGAACCACTGTCATGTAGGTGGTCCATCCATCACTGACTGGAGGGACTGCTCTGTGGCTTATAGCTGTGCTGTGTGTTTTCCTTCACAGAAATACCTATGAGGAAGTTTCTTTTATTAATTAAGCACAGTAAGAGATAAATGACAGCTAATACTAAAGTAGAACAATTATATACTATAACAGAAGTTACATGAATGTGGTCTCCTGAAAATACCTTATTATACAGTATTTCTCACCAATTTTCCAATTGCAGGTGAATTTGGGTAATTAAAACCTTGGAAAGTGAAATGACAGATAAAGGAGAACTACTGTAAGGTAGACTAAGAAGATACATTCATTTGTTCATTTATTCAGTCATTTTTATGCTAATATTGGCTGAAACTGAAATTACAATCTGTATATGTATTATTACACAGGCTGCCAAGAACAATGAGCAGATTAGACTTCTGTTCATACTTCTAATATAAAATCTAATATTTCTTAGGAAGTCAACATATAATTTAATGCTTGTTTTCAACCATTTTTCAGAATCTTCTAACGTTGGTGCTCGCTGTGGGCACCCTGTCCCCGTGCAAATTGAAGCAGCCAGGACACAGATGGAAGGTACAAGCCTGCAAGAGGTGGGCTTCCCAACATTTCAGGGAGAGCCCTGAATAACCTCTGTCATGGCCTTTTATTGCAGCATTATACAACAGGTGTGAGGGGCCCATGTACTGGAGCTATGTGCTTAATGATTGCCACGGGCTCAACTCCCACCCTGTTGCACCACAAATGTCCAAGGTTCAACACCTGCCTGCTAACAAGACTGATCTTATCTCATTAACACATGCAGTTGCTTGAGGCTTTGTCTCCAGGCTGCAAAATATCTCCATGCTAGCTAGGAGATTGTCTGCCTCCCAGCGCCTCCTCCAAGAACTGGTGACCAGGGTGGGGCTCAGTCTCCTGCATTCTGATAACTAAATTGTAGTACTTATAATCCAATCATACAATGTCATATAAATTTCATAATGTTTTCCCATCTGTTTAACTTCATTGTACACCCCGAACCTGAAACACATAGTTCTGTCTGGGCAAACACATTAAAAAATGTGTTCTTTGTGAAGCTACCATACTAGAGCACACATATAAAAATGGACAGAAAGGAGTGTGCAAAGTAAAATACCTGAAATACACCTGGGGACATACTTTGTAAAGGGATCCACACATGTGAAAACAAAAGCTCCTGTCACAGTGCAACAGTGATAGTGACAAGAATGCAGACTGGACAGCTCCAAGCTGGAGCTCAAACTAGACCCCACTGTCTGGCCCCAATATCCTCACCTATAGAATAGGAGTAACACTATCTCAGAGCTAGTGTGATGATAAAAATGCCTATTATTCTCTAATACTAATAATAACTGAATCTTCATTCTTTCCCCTATTTATGTAAATGATTTATATATTTTGTATATGTAGACCGTCATACATCCTATTTTTTTTTTTTGAGGCAGAGTCTATATTGCCCTCTGTAGAGTACCATGACATCACAGCTCACAGCAACCTCAAACTCTTGGGCTTAAGAGATTCTCTTGCCTCCGCCTCCCAAATAGGTGGGACTACAGGACTCCACCACAACACCTGGCTATTTTTTTTTTTTTTTTTTGGTTGCAGTTGTCATTGTTGTTTAGCAGGCCCAGACTGGGCTCGAACCTGCCAGCCTTGGTGAATGTGGCCGGCACCCTACTCACTGAGCTACAGGGGCCAAGCCCATACATTCTATTTTCATTAAATAGATTGCACTCTTTGCTATGAACTGAACTGTGTCCTCTCAAAACTTATGTATTGAAATAAAAAATCCCTACGTGTGGAGAGGTGTGGAGCAAGATGGTGGACCAGAAGGATTTTTTTTTCAGCTGAGCTCTCCTAATACAACTGGGGAAGAGAGAGAACCCAGCCATACCTGGCACAGGGACCTACTGGAGCTTAGCTCAGGGAGCACAGTGAGGAGGTGGTGAACTGGATACAGTGTATGATCCAGAGTGGTAAAAATCTGATGCATTAGGCAAGTGATTGTAACCTGCTGGGATAGGCTGGTTCAAGAGGGGAGGAAGCCTTTCTGGAGTTTTTGGTTTTGAAGGGAAGCTGTGTGTTTGGAAGAGTGGGTGGACTCAAACAGTATACAGTACCCAAATTTGAATACTGGTTGGAATGGATTTGCCATTGGTTTGGTGGCTGGCGAGGCAGTCCATACTGGGAAAGTCTTGGCTGCCAGGGGGCTTCCATTGTGGGAAGTTCATGGAAAGGTCTTAGCAGGTGCCTAAAGCACAGCCATCTTAATTCCACCTGCTGGGATAATAACTCCACTCTTGGGACAGACTGAAGGACTTCCACACCCCATGGGAACAGGAGTCAGGGGGCACAGTGAGGCCTATCCTTGAAGGATTCTAAAGAGCTTTTTTGATCCCAAGCTGGTGGGGTATGAATGGTGAGGAAACAATCAGGTGATCACGGATGGTAATTAAGTTAGGAATAAGAACCACAGAGGTTGCCAGCTGTGTTTTCCATCTTAAAAAAACAGCACCCACGTGGCACCTGTGGCTCAAAGGAGTAGGCAAATTTAAACCCAGCCCTGGACAAAAACTGCAAAACAAACAACAATTAAAAAAAAAAAATCACCCACCTAGTATCCCAGTGACATATTGCAATGTATATATTCCTATTGACGTTGGTCCCTTCTGCTATATATATATATATATGTTTTTTTTTTTTTCCTTCTTCTTCTATGTTTCTGAGATTGCTGCAGTTTTTGGCTATTTGAGCTTTCTTTTGTTTTTGCTAATTTGTTTGGTTGGGTCTATTTTTAAATTCCATTTTTACTTTCATTAAGAGCAAAGAGTCCTACATTTTTTTTTTTTTTTTTTGAGACAGAGCCTCAAGCTATCCCCCTGGGTAGAGTGCCATGGCATCACAGCTCATAGCAACCTCCAACTCCTGGGCTCAAGCCAGTCTCCTGCCTCTGCCTCCCAAGTAGCTGGGACCACAG
>CAUYQV010081615.1:0-15103 GCA_963574575.1 Galagoides demidoff
GTGAGCACTGACAGGGTGCACAGGCCTGGTGTGATGTGCACACAGTGAGCACTGACAGGGTGCACAGGCCTGGGTGAGGCACCTGGTGTGATGTGCATACAGTGAGCACTGACAGGGTGCACAGGCCTGTATACCTTCGCTCATCAGGTCTGCTCTCTCCTACTTGAGATTTTCCTGACATTCTGAACTCATTGAAAAAGCATAACGCAGTCGGGCATGGTGGCTCATGCCTGTGATCCCAGCACTCTGGGAGGCCCAGGCAGGAGGATTTCTTGAACTCAGGAGTTCAAGACCAACCTGAGCAAGAGTGAGACCCCTGTCTCTTCTAAACGTAGGAAAAACTAGCCAAGCATTGTAGTGGGTGCCTATAGTCCTAGCTACTCAGGAGGCTGAGGCAGGAGGATTGCTTGAACCCAAGAGTTTGAGGTTGCTGTGAGCTGTGACGCAAGGCCACTCTACTGAGAGTGACAGAGCAAGGCCCTGCCTCAGTAAAAAATAAAAAAGTAAATAAATAAAAATAAAAGCACAACTCTTTTCTGTTGCTTTAGTCCCCATTAGTAGTGGCTTAAGAATTGTTATTGAGTGAAAGAGCTTTTGGTTCATGGTAATTTCTTTAATTCCCTTGCCTTGCCCTTGGGCTGGTCAGAGGGGTGGTCACTCCCAGGCAGAGGTGGGTGCTGCCCAGCTGCCTGGGGCCCTCTGGACTATGTGGTGATGAAATGGACGATTATTCTCTGTTGCCAATTTTAAAATGCTGTAACATTAGTATGGGAACTCTCTGTACTATCTTTGTGGGTTTGCTCTCTGTACTATCATGTAGCTGCAGTGGTGTGGAGGGTGCTGGAGAGGGTGTGAGAGGAAGGTAACTGGGGCCTGATGGAAATTGCCTGTCTCTGTGATGCTGGAACACAAGGAAAGCTCCGAGGGAATCTAGAAACCAAGGAACCCTGTTTGAAATCACATCACATGGGACCTGATACACAACGCTGTGTGTGCTGCGACAGGTTGCCCGCTCAGATGGTGGTGGGAGTCCTGACTTCTTCAAAATCAGTGTCCACTTATGAGATGCTGAGAACTGGTGCAAGCAGCTTTATTCTGAGGTCTGCAGAAAGATAGCATGAACACATTGGTGCTCTTCAGTGGGTTAAAATTTCCTATTAATTTTGAATTTGTAGAGATTTATTATAATTTCAGAGGTCATTAAAATATCTTTTGAATGAAATTTGATTTTGGGGGGGCAGAATTTTCTAGCACTCAGAATGTTTCAGTTCCTCAAAACGTAGCCCGAAGGTCATAATCTTGACACATCACAGCCTCACTCATTTCGTAAATGATGAAATTAAGGCCCTGTGGACAAAAGTGACTTTCCCGAGGACAGTATGGAGGTGACTGGGAAAGCTGAAAGGAGGGACACCAGGGCTCTTTATGCTTCTTATTGCTTTTCTTTCCTGAACAGTTAGGGCTAAGGAGCAGAGGCAGGTGTACCTGCCGGCTGTGCTGGCTCCCGGGTGCCCACTGGCATGGGGCTGGCTTCCGGGGGCAGGAGAGGCACCTGCAGCTCAGGTCCCCAACCACACCTGCCCTTCCTGTGCTTTCTGTCCCAGAGCCATTCTCTCCACCTGTCCACACACAAGCTTAATCTCCTCAAGTCCAACTTTCGGGCTTCTCTGCTCTGACCAATAAGGTAGCAGATGTGATGGACTAGTCTGAGTGAAGAGGTGGCAGTGAGCTCCTGTTCTGTGTTGGCCTGAGTGTCCTCCCCTGCTGTAGATCTTGTGGCCACATGGCTGTTTCAGGGACACTGAGGTGCTGGGAGGTTGTGTTCTTAATTGTCGGTGCTTTCTGTGTTGACAGCCGTGGTGCACAGGTGCAGCCTTAAGAAATAAGACTGACCCTGGTTAGGGCTGCAACTTGTCTGGATGTTGCTTTTGTGAGAATTAGAAAACAAAGCCTTGTCTGTGTGACCAGTGCCCTGTGTGTGTGTGTGTGTGGGGGGGGGTGTAGCTGGTGATCAGCAGGCTGGGTGCCAGCCATCTTGGCCATGTACAGCCTGCCGCACACTGTGGCCCTGGGCCTGTCTGCTGTCTTCTAGCCAAACTGACTTTTTATTGTTTTGTGTTATGCAGGGAACGTGCAGGTTTGCTTATCATGGGTGCTTAGCAGATGTTTGAGTGTGCTTAAGATTCAGAGTTGATCAGCTAGAGAAAGTGGCACTATAGCTGTCCCCATAGCAGCAGTGACTACCTGTAATTTAAGGGTTTCTATAATTCTTTTATTTATTGATTCAACAGACTCTTTGTACTTCCTGTATAGAAAGAAGCAGGGTATCAGGTTGCAGAGAGCACCATCTTTGAAACTCATCTTTTTTGTGAACTATTTGTGTGATATTTGGCAAATTAGTAAGCCTTTCTGAACCTTATTCATTCATTTACCTGTTCATTCTACAAATATTTATTGAGCATAGATTATATTTCAGACTCTTGGCTTGGCTGAAAATAAGGAAGATGTAATCTGTGATTGTATTTAAACAAGGGATGGTTAAGACAGTTCTAGCCTGGTTAATAGTTTAGTAACATAAAGCATTTGACAAGCATGGTTAACCCAAAACCTAAAACCAAACTAACCGTTTGAAGTGGTAAAGGGCAGGGGAGGTTTTTATGCTGTTGCTAGTCATCTTTAAGTGGTGTGTTTGTAAACTGAGATGTCTGGGTGAGTGACATTTGTGTGACTGAAGCTTTGGGAATCCCCACTCTGGCTTCTTGTAAATTTGGCTGCATGAACCCTTGGAGATTCCGGCCTTCACTGTATCGTTAAAGGTGGGGCGGCAGTGAATTTCCATGCCTCTCACCATCTGTGGGTAACCATAGCTGCTAAGGGAATTGTCAGGCTCATGAATGTGCCTTGTTTTATACTTGAGCTGTTCTCAAGTAACTAGCTGGGAGGGTGTGTGATGGTGGTTTCTCCTTCCTAAAAACCACCAAGTGACAAGCCTGACTGACAACCCTCTTTGGCTGCTTAAGGAGTTTTTGTCACTAAAAGGGCTGCCGAATGCCTTGTTTCCTGGGAAGGAATACCAAATGGCCCAGTATCTGGCTGTAGGGAGAAGATCAAAGGCCCGAGCTACTCACACTTCCTGTCCCTGTCCCCTCTGTGACGTGAAGTGGCTTACCTAATCTCTCTCTGCTACCCTGGTAATTTCTCCTCTGAGGGCAGATTTCAAGAATCATTTTCCTAGTTGGAAAGGGGAAGGGATACACCTGGGGTCAGTCCAGACAGTTGGGCCACGTCACTTCTTGTTTTAGCTGGCCCCTCTGTCTACCCCTGGGATTTCTATCCAGGCCCCTCTGTCTACCCCTGGGATTTCTATCCTGGCCCCTCTGTCCGCCCCTGGGATTTCTAACCTGGCTCCCCTGTCCACCCCTGGGATTTCTGTCCAGGTCCCTCTGTCCACCCCTGGGATTTCTATCCTGACCCCTCTGTCCCCCCCTGGGATTTCTATCCTGACCCCTCTGTCCCCCCCTGGGATTTCTGTCCTGGCCCCTCTGTCCACCCCTGGGATTTCTATCCTGGCCTCTCTGTCCACCCCTGGGATTTTTGTCCTGGCCCCTCTGTCCACCCCTGGGATTTCTATCCTGGCCCCTCTGTCCACCCCTGGGATTTCTATCCTGGCCCCTCTGTCCACCCCTACCCCCTCCTCCTACACCTGGCCTTTGTAGGTGTCTGAGGCTCTCCTGACCCACTCTGTGAGGGACAGGAATATAAAGGGAGCCAGTGGAGTGGGTGTAGCTGCACATCGTTACTGGGCCTGGTTCAGAGTTTGGCTCCCTTACTTCCCTGCTCCTTTTGGAAGCAGACAGGACTGTTGATATTTTGTCTTCTTTTAAAGTTAATGCAACAAGAACTGCTTACGACTTCTAAACAATTCTCTCGTGGTTTCACTTGAAGCTGTTTTTCCCCACTGCTTTATTTCTTTGACGATATGTTGAATTCTTTTCTCTTTATGGCAGGCACAGATCTGGGTAGGCAGGGAAAGGCAGCACTGCCCTCGCTAGATGCAGCTCTCAAGGAAAGAGCTCCATGTCCTAGAGTGAATTGTCATCCCAGACAGAACTGGACAGAAGCTCTGGTTGGAGCACTCACACCCTGCTGGAGGGGCTGCAGACTAGTTCAGCCTCCGAGGAGAGTTGGAGATAGGGAGGTAGGCAGAGATCCAAAAGCGGACTTGCCATTTGATCCTGCAGTCCTATTAACAGGTATCTACCCAAAAGAAACAAAGACATTTTACCATAGGGACGTTTGCACTGGAATGTTTAGAGTGGTAAAATTCATAATCACAAAGATGTGGAAATAACCCAGGCAACCTTCAGGTTAAACTGTAGTGTATACACACCATCAAGCACCGTGCCACCATAAAAAGATGGAGACTTTGTATCTTTTGTAACAACTTGAACGGATTAGTAAACTGTGGTATATACACACCCTGGAGCACACAGACATGAAAAGATGGAGACTTTGTATCTTTTGTAACAACCTGGATGGATTTGGAGAACATTCTGGAAAAAGAACTATACTTAGTACTAATTTGAAACTAGTACGTTAACAACTACAGGCTCATGTGAAAGAAAAACTCAAACTCAAGAAGGGGGTGGTTTCTTGAGTTGCACTGCCCAGGTGGGGATTGGTCATCCGGCAGCTGACCGCAGCCCCCTTCCAGAGCACCTGGTCCTGTCCCCTGCAGCTCCCCTTCACTCCTTTCCTGTCTGGCCTCCTTTCTGCTGGCTTCTGGGGCGCACAGCAGGCAGATCCCCAAGTTCTTTGATGTCTGCTATGCCTGGTTCCTCTCCGTACTCTGCTGTTGCTGTGGCTGCCGACACACTTCTGGGTCAGAGACTTTCCCTGTGGCTCTGCCAGCCGTGGTGGCTGCTTGCTCACTTCAGTGCAGCCGCTACGAAGCACGGGCACATTCTCAGTCCTTAACTTTTTGAAGGGGGCCAGCTCTGTTGTGTCAGAAACCCAGAGACTCTTGTGTGTCCAGTGTCTGCAGCTTCCCAAGAAGGCCCCAGACAGGTCTGTTTTCACCTGCGGTGCCTGGTCAGCCTGTTGATGGTGGCCTTCGGTTTGGGACCCTTTCCTATTCTGTTTTGCTGATGATTTTCTCCATTTACTGTCTTTTCTTTGGAAACTTCCTTTAGGAATTTCTTTAGGAACTCAGATGCTGACAATTTGTATTGGCCCTCTTAATTTTCTTATCTTTTTTCTCCTATTTTTGAATTGTTCTTTTTAAAGCTATTTTCTAAATTTTATCTTCCAATTTTTCTGTTGAGCTTTTAAAAATTAAGATATGATTTATGTAAAGTACAACAGGCCTAAGTATTTATTTTGCTTATAGGGTCTCACTTTGTTGCCTGGTGTGAGGGCAGTGGCATGAGCATAGCAGCCTCTGGCTCCTGGGTGAGATTGACCTCCTGCCTCAGTATCCTCAATAGCTGGGACCACAGGTACCCGCCACAGAGCCCGGTTAGTTTTGTATTTTTTATAAAGATGAGGGTCTTACCATGTTGTTTAGGCTGACCTTGAATTCCTAACTGCAAACAATTTGAGGACTATTTTGCTTAATTTTGATAATTGCTATACACTTGTATAGTTATTGCCTTAAACAAAATGTAGACCATTTCTATCAACCTAGAAAATCCTATAGGGTCCTTTTCTAATCCTGCTTTTCATTTTTTGTTTTCTTGGACAGAGTCTCACTTTGTCACCCTCAGTAGAGTGCCGTGGGGTAGCTCACAACAACTTCAAACTCTTGTGCTCAAGTGATTCTCTTGCCTCGGCCTCCTGAGTAGCAGGGACTACAGGTGTCCAGCACCATGCCTGGCTATTTTTAGAGATGGGGGTCTCGCTCTAGCTCAGGCTGATTTTCAACTTCTGAGCTCAAGTGATCCACCCCCTTGGCCTCCCAGAGCCCTGGGATTACAGGTGTGAGCCCCTGTGCCTGGCCCTGTTATTATCTTTTTAATATTCAAGAGCTCCTCATTTGTTTTCTAAAATGTTACTTTAAAAAAATGGAAACATTTATTCTTGCTTTATAAATAAAAGGTATTCTTTTATTACAAATTTCTGAAGACATTTTTTGAGTCTTTCTGTCTCTGTGTGATCTCTGTTTTCTCTGAGTGCCTTTTCTGTCTCCATGTCTGCCCCAGGGGCTTCCTCAGACACCTGTTTATCTTCTGTGTATCTTGGCTGCTCCTGATTAAACACGAGGCAGGGGCAGGGGCAAGGTGAGCGTGGTGCCCGGGAACTTTGGACCTCATGGACGAGTGTGCCATTAATTGGGGAAGCCCCAGTGTCAGTACCTTTAGGGCTGTTCAGGTGGGGGTGGTCTCATTCCTCAGTAAGGGGCTGGTGGCCAAGATTCTGGGCCCCTGTGGAAGGGGGAGGGGGCAGCACCCAGGCCCTCAGTGTGCAGTGTGTGTGGATATGCCCTTTCTGTGCATGCGAGGTCCCTTTGTCCTCCTTCTAGAAAATAAACCTCTAGACCAGTGTTGCTGTACAATAAAATAAGTGATAGACATTGGCAGTCATTTAAATTTAAGTTATTTGACATAAAATAAAATTAAGAAGTCATCTCAGTTACACTGGCCACGTTTTAAGTGTTCACTGGCCACCTGTCCCTGGTGGATGGCCCAGACACAGCTTCTCACTGTCACAGAAAGTTCTGTTGGATGGAGCTGGGGGGACTTTGCCTGGCAGGGGAGGCGCACACAGCTGCTGCTGCCCCAGCCCTCCTCCAGCCCCAGTCGCTGCGGTGTCTCTCCAATCCTTGTGACTTCCGAGGCTTCCGTGGAATGTATCAATTCAGTTCTCAGCTTCTGCCATTGTCAGTTTTGGTTTTCACTGGTTATATAAGTCATTTTTCTGCATACCCGTCTAATTTCCAGCTTCTGAAAGTTAGTTGCTGTTTTCTTCTCTATTGTTCCCCTCATTTATTTGAGTATTTGGGTCCCGAAACAATAAAAGCTTTCTGTATTATACATACATATGTATTTTCAAAATATATATATTTTGTGGGGTCTCAGGAGGGCATGAATTGGGTATTTGTGTTCAACCCGCCTCTTTACCTGGTGACCCTGACCCGGTTCCTCTGCACAGGTCTGTGCTCCCTTTACAGCCAAGGGAGGCAGGGTCATTCAGTGCCACCTCCTAAGTGGGGTTTGAATGTGCTTGAGGCTTTGCAATCAGATCTCAGCTGCCCACCGACCGTGTGACTTGTTGTATTGTTATGACCAATGTCACACCTTGCGCTGTAGGGGAAAGGCCCCTCCTCACATGCTCCCCGTGGTGCAACACTGTAGCTACCGTTGTGTTTTAAATGCTGGGTGCCAGCCCAGGCGTCTCTGTCATTGGCAGAGTCACTCTGTACGTTGGCCTGGGGTAGCTGTCTCAGTGGCTTCTTTTCTCCCAACTGTTCATTTCTGGTTCTTCTGGGACTTTATGGCCTCTCGCCTTCGCACGGGTGTCCTCTTTAGCAATTCCTGAAGGTTCAGAGTCAGAAACGGCCCACAGTCCAGCTTACCTTTTGTCCCCACTATGTCGCCCTCTCGTTGGCGTTGTTCCTGGGCTGTCTCTTCATCTGCGTCCCTCCTGTAAGGTCCTGTGCACTGTGAGCCTTCGCCTCACTGTGTCTAAGGCCTTTTGGGGTCTGGTTCACCATCGTCTCCTCCTGGTCTGTCTCTTCAGTCTGATGTCCCTCGGGTAAGGCCCTGTGCACCGTAAGCCCCTGCCTCGTTGTGTCTAAGGCCTTTTGGGGTCTGGTTTGCCATTGTCCTTCAGGTCTCTCGAGTTTGCTTCCTGACTGGTTTCTGCCTTCCGGCCGCTGCTCTCCCAGAATGACCTGTGACATTGATCTTTCTGAAAAGCAGCATGTACTGGCTTCCTCCACCCTCCACTGTGGAGTTCCAGCCCTGCAGTGGGTTGGAGGTAGCTGACCTGCCTCTCCTCGTCGTCGTCACCTTCCCCCATTCTGGCCTCCTGTCCCCATAGGCACCTTGCCGGGCTCCATACAGCTCCCCATGGGGCTTACCCTGCACATCTGGGCTCCATGCACTCACATCTGGGCCCCACGTGCGGATCCGTGGCTGAAACATGCTGTCTCCTGCCCTACCCATTCCTCTTGTTTAATATCTGCTGTTTCTCTGCAGATCCAACTTTGTGGCACTTCCTCTGAGGCCTCGCCTGGTTAACCCTGATGTGGAGTTGGGGTTAACTAACTCCTCCCCCACACGATATGGCTGTTCATTCCCACTGTCTATCCGTCCATCGCTCAGTGGGCTCATTCTGCACATGTCCTTCCACTGTCTGCATTTTCTCCTTAGAATAAAGCTTACCGTGTTGTAACTGTTGAGTGACCAGCCACTTGTCCCTGTCAGCATCTGGTTGATAGGAATTTTTGTCTGTACGTGACAGACATGGGCACATGGTAGGCTCACAGAAATTACTAATAGAGCAGGACTGAGCCCGGTGATGAGTGAGGCCCTGGCGGTTGACCCCCACTTTGTTATCTTTAAACTCTGCCCTCTATAGGGTGATCATATGTTCCCCTTTCTGACTGTTCTCCAGCATGATTACGAACTGCCCCCCATTTTCACTTCTGCATGTCTTCCAGTTTGGGCAGTAAGGGATGTGGCCTCCCTACCAGTCAGACACACTCAAGGGGAGCAGTCCACCTCATCCAGTAGGACAGGGAGTGTAAAAATACTTGGGGGTGGGGTGAGGCTGCCTCGGAAGTACTCAATCTGTTCTCTCCAAACAGTTAAGCAGAAAAGCCACAAATGACACATTGGAAAAGTCACCTTTGATATGTTTGCAAAGTCTCTGTTTTGTTTTCCAGAAGGAATGCTGATTTTTTTCAGAAATGCTTCTACAAGGGTGGTTTATGTCTCAGAAACGGACCCTTCTCTGTCCTTGGTCCTCCACTTCCCCGCAGTGTGGCCTTGGGAAGCTGTTGCAGGTTCTCCCAGAAGGTCACCTGGGGTGAGGAGGGTCCAGCTCTCTGGGTTAACGTGGCAGTTTAGGTCATTGGGCATGTTTGTGGTGCGGTGAGTATTTAGCACGTACCAGCTCTTATTGTTGTGATCATGACATTTATTATCCTTGAAGTAGATGTCAGAGGATGGTGGGGGTTTTGGGAGAGTGAGCAGGGTCTGCCCGAGGCCGTTTGGTGGCCAGTGCAGGTCTCACTGCTCCGCAGAGTGTGTGGACACAGCACCAGCAGCCGTCGGGTGCATGGCAGAGGGGAGCAGAGTGATACTGCGGTTGCTGTGAGTTGGGGCTATCTCTGTCGGCCTCAGGTCTGGACAGGGATTAGAACTGTGTGCCTCAGATTCACCTGGACAGTTTAAAGAATATTTGTCTTTGGGCTCCACACTTGGAGACCCTGATGTCCAGAGTAAAGATTGGAATTCATATATTTTTAAAAGTTCCCAGATGATTCTTATGTAAAGATGGGTTTGAGAATTACTGCATGAGGTGACCATTTATTACCTGCTAATTCTATAAAACATTTCCTAATCATTTGCTGCTCTTTTTTTTTTTTGATAGAGATATAGAGTCTCTCTCACTCACCCAGGCTGGAGTGCAGTGGTGTGATCCTAGTTCACTGCAGCCTTGAACTCCTGGCCTTAAGCCATCCTCCTGCCTCAGACTCTCAAATAGCTGGGACTATAGGCCTGCACCACCGTGCCTGGCTAATTTTTAAATTTTTTGTAGAGATCGGATCTCACTGTGTTGCGCAGGCTGGTCTTGAACTCCTGGCCTCAAACAATGCTTTCTTTTCAGCTTCCCAAATTGCCAGGATTACAGGCTCAGCCACCACACCCCAGCCCATTTGCAACTTGATTTAAGGCAGGTGATGGCGTTGTAATCCTTTTTCTGGGAGAACATGGAGACAGATTGTTAGTATATTAAAATGGAGAGCCTGGATTGACGAAGGTTTATGCGTTTTGAATTTAAGCCAGCCGTATTGTCTATGTTGTTGTCCAGGATCCTTGTCTATATTTAGATTATTTGAAATGAAATAACAGAGAAAATTTTGAAATCAAGAACAGTCAAAAAGTCCTTTCAGAAATATGAAATACCTGTAAGCTATACACCTAAATGCCTATAAGCTAGGTATGCTTGCATTTAAAACCCAAAGGAAGATATTTTCTCCTGATGCTTAAAAATGTCTTCAACTTTTGTTTCTTTTATTGAAGTTAGGTGGGTTCATGTCACTGTTACATGCATTTGGCTGGCCCAGGTCATCTCTTGCATGATTGAATGGGCCTTGGGTTAGGACTCAGTGGTGTGGGCAGAGGGGAGCAGGGGAGTCTCAGGTCACATAATCCTCTTCGTAAACCCGAGTTACCGAATTGATCTTTTTGGCATATGTTTTCTTATCTGAAAAATAGAGATAATGTTATTGGCTTCTGTCCCATCTAATATTGTTGGGGCATTATGAGGAAATGGATGTGGTAGGGACGGAAAGTGGTGAGTAGCACAGGGCGACCATATGCTCTGTGTGCCCAGGGCAGCCCGGTTCACACCTGGGATTGGGAGTAATTATTAATAGCACTGCTTTTAACTCGCAGGTATCCCAGTTTGGAGGATGAATTGTTTAGTCACCTTGCTCCCATGACACCCACGTATTGTTTACTCAGAGTCTGTCACAGGAGAAAGGTTTTCTGGCCTGGTTTCTATAGCCCCAAATCGCTTACCAAATAATTCACCATTTCCTAATGTTTTCTGGTAATTTTCTTCCATTTTATGTATATCTCATCTCCAGTTACATCAGTTAGTGGATAAGAATTGTTTCTTTGTCTCTCTGCTCCCGCATAATTTTCTTGATGTATCATGGTTTTAGCCTTTTAAACGCTTTAATTGCCCATTTTGGCTGCTGTGTCCTAAGGAGGCAAATTATTCTGAGTGCAGGGAGAGGACGGAGGAATCCTGAGGGACGGAGCTTGGTGGAGAAGCAAGGTTCTCACACTCAGGTCCCACGCGGTTTCCTGGGAATCTGAATGTCTCAGCCAACACCTGTGTTAGTGTTTCTAAGAGCAGCTGAGCCCGCCCCGTAACTAAGACCACATGAGCACCAGGACATCCACTCTCAGGTGCTCCCTCCGCCCTGCAGAAGTCTGTTTTAGAACTAAGACCTGAAAACCTTCCATTTCTCAAAGATCATTTTCTTTTCCCTTTAAAAGAAAAAAAGAAAAACATGGCGACTTCTTGCTCTGTTGCCCAGGCTGGAGGACAGTGGCATAATCACAGCTCAGTGTAACCAGGGCCTCCAGGGCTCAAGTGATCCTCCCATCTCAGCCTCCCAAGTAACTGGGACTACAGGTGTCAACACACCTAACACACCTACTATATATATATATATATATTTTTTTTTTTTTTTTTTGTAGAGATGAGGGTCTTGCTATGTCCCCAGCTGGTCACTACCTCCTGACTTCAAATGATCCTCCCCTTTCGGCCTCCTGTGGTAGGAGGTAGGTGTAAGCGGCCACTCTCTTGTGGTGGGAGTACAGATGTAAGCAACCCCTCCCCCTTTTCCCTTTTTTGACAGCAAGAATAATGCTTTTGATTATTTTTCCCTTTGCTTTTTGACCTCTAGGAAACCCAAAGCCAAATGTGTGGCCTGTCCTAATATCTGTGTCCTTTGGTCTTGACTTTGGACCTACGTTATAATTTAATTAGTCCTGGATTTTTTAAAAAATATATTTATGTTTCATTAAATATGTTTCATTAAATATATTCATATAAGCTGCTTTAGAATCTTTTGGATTAGGTTAGAGATTTGGTAAATAACAAATATAAAGTTAGCATTATAGTTTCAACCTTATTTTCATGGAATTGTCTGACATTTAGAAGGAAGGAGCTGCTGTTGCACAGAAACCTGTTATTGTATGAGATTCAGCAGAGTCCCCTGCTGTCCTGTCTTCTTGGGGAGGTCACCCCCCATGAGAACACGGCTAGGGCAGTGTTTTCCCACCTTTTTTATCTCATGTCACACTTGAACCTATAGTTAAACTTCCACAGCACACTTAAGTGATGTTGATCAAAGAAAAGGAGAATATACTTACAGTACTTGAACTTCTTTTGAGAATAATTAATGATCTTTAAAAATTTTCACCGCCCTCCAGTGTGCTGCAGCACACAGTTTAAAAATCACTGGAAAGAGAGCAAATTAGCTCAGTGTTACCTGTTGAAGGGTGTGGCTAAATGGCCGGTAGCAGTGCATGGGGCATTTTTCTCTAAGTGATTCTGAGGGCTCTCTCTCCCTCCCAGACTTTCAGCTTCTCTGTCTCCCCACTGCCCTTTCTTCCTGGTCTTTCCTCTCTCTGCTGCCTGTTTCCCACCACGTACTCCTCTCCTGCCTGTTCCCAGGTGTGTCCTCCTTGTCCCCATCACAGTGGGCCGAGTGGTGCAGACAGGGCCAGCTTAGCCGCCAGTAGTTACGTGAGCAGTAAGCCCTGCTAACTAGCTGCCCCCAAACTAGGAAAAGGTGCACCATTAAATACTAAATAGTAATTTAGGGGAAAAGATAAGAGATCGTGTTTGATTGCAATGTCTTACACTGTATTCAAATAGTTTAACAGTTGGAAGGAGCAATAAAAGCACAGCAGTAGCCGTCACAGTGCTGGACAGCAAGAGCCGTGGAGTTGCCGTTCTGTGTCCTTTATTTATTCATTAGACTGTTCACTTACTCACTCAGCCACCACTTACCTGTGTCTCTGTTGCCAGAGGCATGTGAGTGGTCTGGGCTTCTGGTGTAGTGCTCTGTGAGACCCAGGACCTGATCTGGGGATTTAGTGCTTGCTTTCTGGGCTGGAGAAAAACTGCCTGTAATCATACAATTTCTCCTGTACATAAAGGTTGTATTTACAAATACAGTATGCACTGAACATTTACTTTATTTAAACAAGGGGTGTGTGTATGTTCACCATGAATCTATACACGATTATTATTTTCTAAAGACTGTGGGAATGTGCTTCTGTTTTAGAAGCTTGGAATGAAATACAGTCATTTGAATGATTATTATTCAGATGGTATTTTGCTAGGAAAAGGTGTAAAAACCAAGACTGGGCAGGCTAGGAGCTTTAACCGCTCTCTTTTGCTCAGGGGTTTTTACTAACTTAAGCAAAACAATTGTTTTTTCAATTTGCATGATAAAACTTATACTAATTGGAACAAGTGAGGGTAAAGACTTCCCTAAACGTGCTGAAGGTTGAGCAGTAGAGAACAAGGAAACAGTCAGCCTGGGAACGGCAGCTGGGCAGAGACGCTGATCCTGTTGAGATTGATGAGGGTTCAGCTGAGCATGTGCGAATCGCTTATGAGAAAGTCACCACCTTGAAAATAAGCACCAGGAAAACTAGTCTTATACTGATATGTGGCTTGCCAGAGGGTTTGTATTTTAACACATTGCTGACCAGTTCCCTGGTAACATGGATAATTTCTATGTAAAATTGCCATCAATATGTGTTAACACAACAGCTGTTCCTGATTCATTTCTTCCCGTCTCAATTCCCAGTTGTCCCAAATTCAGCCTGTTTGGTTCTTTCTCCCCATCTCAATGCTCAGCTATCACGTGTGCCTCTGACATCTTAAGGCATCGGTGACTGGCAGTTTTATGTGGCAGCTGTCCATGTTACTGGGTCACTCCTGACTGGTCAGCAGTGTATCTCACATCGTGTCCCCTGGGGTACGGTTAGGCACTGGCCCCATTGGCAGTGGTTTTAGCACATCTGGTTAAGGTGGACAAGCAAACTTGTGAAAACAAAAATAAACCATTGGTCGGGTCAGGGGTTGCCCCCATGGGTATTCAACTTAAGGATTTGATGGCATTATCTGTGGTCAGTGTGTGTTAATTTGTCTTGAGCAACACTGATGTGGCCCCTCTTTATGTTACCCATACTGCTTAGAGACAGACAGCATCTTGGAGGTGTCTGGAACATCCCTCTGTCCAGGAGGACAGCATCCTGCTTTGCCGCTGCTCCTTTTTCTCATCAGTCTCATTTGTGGACAGATGGTGGGTTGTTCTTGACCACGTCTCAAGTTCAAACTAGAAAAATCTGATGCAGAAGGGGTTAGGCTAATGAAGATAGCAGAGTGCGGGTCGCGGTTTCAGTCAACGAGTACAGTTCTACAGTGTGGGCTGGGTCTTAGCTTGCTTGTAGTTCTCACTACCTGGTAGTAAACAGGCGTGTCCATTTCACAGGCGTATTTATCATGCTTGGAGATAACGCCAGTGCTTTTTGAGGGGCTGAATCTGTAAAATTTGGGGGGCCCCGGCCTGTTAGGGCTATGACACATGGCCCCACATCTTATTTGTATGCTCTTGTTCCTGGGAAGCCCAAGACTCAGAGAGGTGGGGAGACTCACTGCCCACAGCCTGTGCCAGCCTGGGAGCTCCAAGATTCCACTTCCCTGTAGATCTGAGAAAAGCATCTGGGTTTACTGGGCTAGAGCAGGTGTGTTCTTTCCATTAACATCAAAATCAGAACCCAGCCTTTTCATTTTCTAACAGCTATCCTCTATAACAGTGGTTCTCACTGTTATAGAGGATAATGCTGCAGCACTTTAATACAGTTACTGTGGGTTGCAACCCACAGGTTGAGAACCACTGCTCTATAAGGATGCCAGGAGGAATATGTAAGCACATTTAGGTACGTATATGCCTCTCCCTCCCCTGGAGGAGCACCTCCACTCACCCCAGCACCTCTACTCCCCCACCCAGGAGCACCCCTACTCCCCACCAGGAGTGCTTCCACCCCCCCCCAGGAGCACCTCCATTCCCCCACAGGAGTGCCTCCATCCCCCCCAGGAGCACCTCCATTCCCCCCCAGGAGTGCCTCCATGCCCCCCGGAGCACCTCCACTCCCTCCTCAGCACCTCCACTTCCCCCCAGAGTACTCCCCCCAGGAACCCCTCTACTCCCCCCAGCACCTCCACTCCCTCTCCAGTGCCTCCACTTCCCCCCCAGGAGCACCTCCACCCCCCCAGCCTCCACTCCCCCCCAGCCTCCACTCCCCCCCAGCCTCCACTCCCCCCCAGCCTCCACTCC
>CAUYQV010081616.1:0-13496 GCA_963574575.1 Galagoides demidoff
CGCCTGTGGTCCCAGCCACTTGGGAGGCGGAGGCAGGAGACTCGCTTGAGCCCAGGAGTTGGAGGTTGCTATGAGCTGTGATGCCATGGCACTCTACCCAGGGGGATAGCTTGAGGCTCCATCTCAAAAAAAAAAAAAAAAGAAAGTTAAGAATCAGCAGGATGTGGTAGCTCATGGTGGCTCACACCTGTAATCCTAGCACTCTGGGAGGCTGAGGTAGGTGGATCCCTTGAGCTTAGGAGTTCCAGACCAACCTGAGCAAGAAGAGACCCCATCTCTCCTAAAAATAGAAAAACTGAGCCAAGAGTATTGCTTGAGCCCAAGAGTTTGAGGTTGCTTTGAGCTAGGATGATGCCATGGCACTCTACCGAGGGGGACAGAGCAAGAGTCTGTCTCAATACAAAAACAAAATGTTAAGAATCTTTGTGACCATTAGCTTTGTGACTCCTGAGCAGCACTTGTAGGAGAGCAAACTAGAAAACAATGGCTGGTTACATATATAGTATACATTAACTGTGTCTATGCTTTTGCAAAATTTAGAACCCCCCCCACCAAAATTCATACTTTGTGCCCCTTTATTAATTTTATTAAGGATCACCACAGAGGGGGAAGTCCAGCCAAAGTCTAGGACAGCCAGTCTCCTTTCCAGCTCAATGTATAATTTTATACACACAGTGATCTCAGCCAGAGCCTTCTGGGGAGGGCTGAGCTGGGCTCTCAGGGTCTAGACCTTGTTCCTTCCAGTGGGGCTCCCAAGTGTGTCATGGTACTCAGAGCAAAATCCCTGTGAAGCACCCTTGGCTTTGTATCTCCAGTTCCTGAGTAGTGCCCAGAGAAAAGGAAGATGTGCAGGTTCTTGGGTTATGAAGCAATTGACTCTCTACTTCTCCCGACAGCCGTACCCCTTGGAAGGGGTCAAGTGTGGCCAGGCTTTCATCAAGGGTTCTCATTTGGCTGAGCCCTGACACACGCACATGGGTAAGAAGTTCCACGAGTGCGCCCAATGCAGTGAGGCCTCCTGCGCTCCCACACACTTGGCATCCAGCACATCCACTCAGGCACCAGCCCTGTTCCCATGCTCACAGGGGCAAGGCCTTTGTGTGCACATCATGGAGCTCAGGAGCCAGAGGTGTATGGACACTAGCCAGCAGCCCTAGGTGTGCAGCTGTGTGGGAAGATCTCAGCTGCACTCCAAACTCGCAGGAGGACAGGCTCTGGGTAAACTGGCTGGCTGCTGGTGGTGTGTCTGTGGGCTACGTGAGCTACATGGGCTGAGAGTACAGCAGGGAGGATGGGACAGAGGGTTGTGGCTGGAAAGATACCCTATGATGCAACCCCACTGGTGACCTCAGGGCATGTTTGGGGACATGTATAATGTACTCATGGGTTGAGGCAGCTAATTTAGTTTCAGAGAGGGGCATATCCACGTGGGCAACAGCTTGGGCTCCAGAGGCGTCCTGCTCTCCTCAGGAGCAGGTGAATGGAATGGCTTCCGGGAGGGAGGGCTGGTTGCTAAATTCCAGCACCCCTACCTTCCCACTGCCCCAGGTGGAACTAAGGTTGCATAAGGGTTTTGGGAATCCAGCCAAGGACCTTAAGTCAGAGGCCTTACTTGGGGGACCCCAGAAGGTGGCAGGAAGCCTAGGACAAGAGGAGAAGAGGGGTAGTCCTCTATTCTCAGCTCTCAGCCCCAACCCTCCATTCTGCCTTAGTTCTGTCTTCCACATTTGTGGTTGGGATCCATTTTAAAAAATAAATGTGCCCAGTGTGAAACACTTCTGACTCCTGGCTCCAGCATCATGTCCTCCCTTGGGAGCAAGTCAAAACACATATCCTGGAATTGCCTTTGCACTCAAGAAAGACCTTTCACAGATAGACTTGCCACTCTAGGCCCTGTTCACTCAAGGACAAGTCACAGGCCCAGTCCCAGCTATCCTGTGCTGCCAGCTTCTGGTCTTCTCTCTCCATATCTACTCTGCTTCCTCTGCCCTAGCCTGCATTGTTCTCTCCCAAGGTTGGGTACTTGCATTTCCTGGCACTGTGGGCAGAACTTCTCTGGGAGGCAGCGGGCCTGTGTCTTGTGAGACTTCCCCTACCAAGTATAACTGGTGTCAGGCTGCCTCTCTAGCCTGGGCCCCAGGACCGCTTCTTACTTTCCACAGCAGAATTGCTGGGGCCTGTCCCACTGGCTGCACTGGGATCCCCTCTGGGATCTGAATGTTCCTCAGTCTTGCCCCTTCCTATCAGGTATTAAGCAGTCTTCTCCCTCCCCTTGCCCTTCCCATGCAGCTGGCTGTGTTGTACTGCTTCCTGAGGACGCCATGGGTTTCCTTAGTTGTGATCTGGTGGGTGTACAAGGTAAATAAATAGGTTGGACAGTGCCCATGGCTCAGTGGGTAGGGCTGCAGCCACATACACCGAGGCTGGTGGGTTTAAACCTGACCTGGGCCAGCTAAAACAACAATGATAACTGCAACAGAAAAGTAGCCAGGCGTTGTGGTGAACGCCTGTAGTCCCAGCTACTTGGGAGGCTGAGGCAAGAGAATCGTTTAAGCCCAAGAGTTTCAGGTTGCTGTGAGCTGTGATGCCACGGCACTCTACCCAGGGTGACAGCTTGAGACTCTGTTTAAAAAAATAGGTTGACTTCTCAGCTGGGCACCCTGACTCAATCCTGGGGTATCCAGGGGAAAGCCTGCAGATGGGGAATACCTGGGGGCTTAGCTAAACCAGGAAAGTGAAAAGGGCCCAGAGGCTTCCAGATGGGCCTGACTAGGCCTATGCCTTCAAGAGTCCAGTAGGAAACACTTCTGACTCCTTCTGGCAGGAGGGATAAAGCTCTTTGAACTTTTGATGTGTAGTTAGATTAAGAAACCTGGTTTACTTCCCCTTCAGGGATAGAACTAGCTTCTCCTTCCCCCTTTCTAAATATGCCATCAGCTGACCAGTCTGTTAGTAATCCCCTACCGCTTACCCAGTGTGTCTGTCTGTCTCTTTCTCTCTCCAATCTTCCTGGGGATTTGTGATTCTTTCAACCCTATCTTTTGGCATTTTTACATTTTTGCATATGCAGCTTCATTAGAAATGAATAACAGCCTTTTGAAGAGGCCAGAGAGGGACTACATTTTCTTGGTTTACTCAGCCCGAATTAATGTAAGCCTTCTCCAGGCATTCTCAGACATTATGTTTTAAACTGGCATGAGTTATTTATTTTCAGTGTAGTTTTCCCAATCAGCTTTCAAACCAGATCTTTGCACACAAAGACCCGACAATTCACTCCTCACGTGAGCTTGTCAGGGGAGCAGGAAAGGACATGCATGTGGAGCTGTGGCTATTGCCCTGACTCTGAGGAGCTTCCTCTCTAGTGGAGTCTTAGGGAGGACCAGAAGTAGCCTGAGGACTCAACAGGCTGGACACTGGTCCCTAATCATAAGGGTTACTGCTCATTACTGCCAGGTGGAGAAAGGGGTACCTTTCAAACTCTATCACCCTCACCCCAGCTGCTGAGGTGGGAGGCCCCAAGCTGGCTCCAGGCAGTGGCAGAGGAGGTTGGCACAGAGAGCTCACGTGTCCTACCCACTGGTGTCTCTCTGCAATGGGGTTTGATGGATTCAATCTGGTGTGATGGGTGACCTGTAGGGCAGCAGGGAGCTGACTCAGGCGGGACTCAGATTGGAAGTGACTCTCTGGGTGTTTTGAGGAAAGAACACAGGGGATATCAAGGTAACCCAGAGATTTATAAGTGTGCAGTAGCTATCACCCGTAGAGCTGAGGCACAAGGGGAAGAGGTGGACTAACCAGAGCCTCATGGCTGGGAAGAGGGGCTTAAGTCTCTGACAAGGCCAAACCTGCTGGGGCTTTGCAGGGGTGCAGGAGAAACACAGCTTTGCTTGGAAATCTTAGGATTTCTACATTATGTTCACTTTGGGCTTGCCAGAGCCTCAGTTCAGTTGCCAGGAGCTATTTTATTTTATTTTATTTTTTTATGCTCAACCCTTTGATGTCTTGTCTTGGACAGACCCACAGTTCCATGGCGTCTGGTCCAACCCAGCTGGCCACAGGTGGGCAGAAATCAGAAATACCACCAGACAGAGTCAGTCCCTCCCCTCTTCCAACCTCCAGCAGCCCATCTCAGACCTCTCCTTGCCCAGCCCAGCACCACCCCAAGGGCTCCTCTTCAGAGCCTCCTCATCCTTAGCCCCTCAATTTACCTTCAGTGACCATCTACCAAATGAATGAGACCATCCCTACCCCACCTTCTTACCTTCCAGCTTAGCTCTAACAAAATTAAAGTGAGGTCAGAAATTTTGGGAGTGAGGTTGGGGATGGGGATTGCCAAGTGCAGGCAAACCCAGGAGGGTGAACTACAATTCCCCTAGGGCTCCAGGGCCACAGGTTTCCCCAGCCCCACTCCACAACCCAGTGGAGAGGCAGCTGCTGCCCAGAGAGTGAGAAGGTGCGATGACCCAGGCCTCTCCCTCTTGAGTTGGGGTCAGGCGAGGGGCAGGGTAGAGCTGGGCCTTGGACTGCACATGGATCTGGGTGGTCTTTCCAACCCTGTGGGACCCTAAGGGGCTTTCTTCCTTGCCACAGACACATTGGACTTGTACCAGATCCAGTGTCCACTGGACCTTCAGGTCCTGGGGCCCAGGTGGAAGTTTGCTTTGTATCTAGGACATGCTACATGAACCTCTCTGTTTGTTTATTTTTGAGGCAGAGTCTCAAGTTGTCACCCTGGGTAGAGTGCCATGGCATTATAGCTCCCAGCAACCTCAAACTCTTGGGCTCAAACGATTCTCTTGCCTCAGCCTCTCAAGTAGTTGGGACTACAGGTGCCCACGAAAATGCCTGGCTACTTTTTCTTTTCTTTTCTTTCTTTTTTCTTTTTCTTTTTTTGTGATTGCAGTTGTCATTGTTGTTTAGCTGGCCTGGGCCGAATTCGAACCCCTCAGCCTTGGTGTACTCACGGAGCTATGGGTGCCACCAAACCTCTTTTGTTTTTAGCCCCACACAAAATTGCAGATGGTAAATGGTTTGGATCATTACACTTGAGTGTATGTGTTGTATACAAAACCAAGCCTTGGTCTTGTTTCTCAGTTGCACATGTTCTTCCAAGAACTGGCCTTTCCCCCCCTCTTTTTCTTTATTTTGTTTGTTCTTTCTTTCTTTCCTTCTCTCTCTCTCTCCCTTTCTTTTCTCCTTCCTTTCTCTCTCTTCATTTTCTTTCCTTATGTGGTGGATGGGCACTATATTCTATAGAAAGTCAGAAGGATCAAGATGTCTGCAGATGACAGAATAAGAAAGAGAAAAGCTATGAAGGTGTACTGTTGTCCTTGCCAAGCAAAAGGAAGACAGTGGTGGTGGTCCTTCCTTGCATATTGGCAGAGAGAAAGCATTTGCCAGACCAATAGCTATGAAGGTGAGGATCTTCACCCTTCCAGTTGTCCTGAGCTGCCTTCCCTAGCAGAGTCAGCCCTTTATTTCCTTAGGGTTAAGACATTCTGCTGACTTCCTTGTTCTGCTGCTCATGATGGTAAATGGATCTCTGGCAGTTAGATCCTGTCATTTGAGCTCTGTCACACTAGTCTTTCATCTCCATCAAAATCAGGAGATCTTTTTTTCTTTTCTTTTTTCTTTTTCTTTTTTTTTTTTTTTTGAGACAGAGTCTCACTTTGTCACCGTCAGTAGAGTGCTGTGGCATCATAGCTCATAGTGACCTCAAACTCTTGGGCTCAAGCAGTCCTCTTGCCTCAGCCTCCTGAGTAGCTCAGACTATAGGTACCTACCACAGCACTTAGATAATTGTTATGTTTTTAGTAGAGACAGTCTGCCTCTTGCTCAGGTTGGGTTTTGTTTTTTTTTTCAGACACAGTTTCACTCAGCCTTGGTAGAGTGTTGTAGCATCATAGCTCATAGCAACCTCAAATTTTGGGGCTCAAGTGATTCTCTTGCCTCAGCCTCCTGAGTAGCTGGGACTACAGGTGCCCACCACAACACCTGGCTAGTTTTCTTAGAGAAGGGGTCTTGCTCTTGGTCAAGAAATCCACCTAAATTGACTTCCAGATTGCAGGCGTGAGGCACCATGCCCAGCCCATGGTGGCCTTTTCAATGGCATCATCTCCTATGGCGATACTAGCCTATGGAGGACAGCCACTACAGTGATTTTCAGGGGTGCAGTTGCCCTGCTGAATAATACATTTCCCAGTGCTTTCAGAACAAGAATATCCTCCTGGTTCTGCACCTGTAGCTCAGTGGTTAGGGTGCTGACCACATTTACCTAGACAGGTGGGTTAGAACCTGGTTGGGGCCTGCTAAACAACAACAACTGCAACAAAAAAACAGCCAGGCTTTGTGGCATGCGCCTGTAGTTCCAGCTACTTAGGTGGTTGAGGCAAGAAAATCACTTAAGCCCAAGAGTTAGAGGTTGCTGTGAGCTGTGATACCATAGCAATCTACTGAGGGTGACATAGTGGGACTCTGTCTCAAAAAAAAAAAAAAAAAGAATATCCTCCTTGGTGCAGTGTGTGTTTGTGCACGTGAGTGCATGATATTGCACAGGGTAAGCCCACTTAAACGTTTCCTGTATTCCAAAGACTTTGGATTCCTTTCACCAAATTATACCAGGGGAATTCTGGGATTTCAGCCTCATTGAATTTGAAGCACCATTGAATTTAGGTCTTAGTCAACCCACCAAATCATGTCCTTTAAGGTGCATAAGCTAATACTACCTTTAATGCAATTTTTTTTAGATTTGTCCCTCGGGTTCTCAAACTCTGCCTGTGCTAATATATATATATTTTTTTATTGAATGGTAACTATGTACATTAATGCAATTCTGGGGTACAGTGTGGTGTTTTCACATACAGTTTGAAGCATTTCCATCAAACTGGTTAACATAACCTTCATGTCATTTTCTTAGTTATTGTGTTAAAACGTTCATATTCTAATCTTAGAAAGATTCACTTGTACCCTTGTAAGATAAACCACAGAAGTGATCCCTCCAATCCCCCCCCCCATTCCTCAAATGCAATTTTTTAATAGACTTTTTTTTTTTTTTGTGGCCGGGGCCAGGTTTGAACCTGCCACCTCCAGCATATGGGGCCTGCGCCCTACTCACTGAGCCACAGGCACTGCCCCTTAAATGCAATTTTTGAAAGTTATCCCATATAAATAAATGTGATCCAGTCCAGTGTTATATCCCATCCTCCTTGGTCAAATACCCTTAGATCCATTCCCATATTTGTCCCCGAGGTTTATGCCACTTAGATAAACAAAACCTTGCAATTCTTTTGCAGCATAATATGCTTAAGAGTCAGATTTTATACTTGTCCAAACTCATTAGAGGTTGAGAGCAGTAAAGGGTAGTTGGCGGAAGGGAGCCCTTACAAGGAACAAGATTTATAGCCTGTCACCCAGCTTCCAGACTAGGCAAGCTCCCAGATTAAGTGCTCCTCACTGGAAGGAGACTAAGTCCTTTTGGGATAAATCCTGCCTCAAGAATAGGTTGTAGGCCAGGCATGGTGGCATCTATAGTCCTAGCTACTCAGAAGCCTCGGGTAGGTGGATTGCATGGCCCAGGAGTTCAAGACCAGCCTGGGCAATATGGTAAGACCCTGCTATAGGCAGCAGTATGGGAGATCTTTCTAAAAGGGCCTGCTGCCAGAGTGAGAAGGAGAAAATACCCAGACCTTTCAGGGATTGAGAGAGACTGGCTCTGAGTTGAAGCTGATCCCCTAAGACTCTGTGATCTACTAGACAAAGCAGGGTTTTATGGCCTTCTCCTGGTGGCTTACTGTATGTTTACTCCCCCTCAGGGTATTTTCCTGAGGATGAATAATAGGAAAGGACACACTCAGGAAATGGTAGAATCACCATATTGGCTCTTTAACTCAGGGTGATTGTCCTTCAAATAGGAGGGACCAGACAGAAGCCCCTAGGATGTTCCCTCTCTGTCAAGATGACAACCCGGAAGCTAGACCACATCCCCAGGGAAATGAACAGACTACTGAAATTACACCACCAATTTCAGGCCACTGTCAAGAGCTTGAAAGATGCAGGGTGGTGATTCTTACCACATCATCATTCTGCTTGACTGGCCTGTGCAGAAGACAGCTGGATCCTAGAGAATCACAGCAAGTTATTAGACCATGACTCCAATTGCAACTGCTGTTTCAGATGTGCTATCTTGGTGGGAGTAAGTTGGCTCAACGTCTGCTACAGGTGTAGCAGATACTCATAGCTTTGTCTGAATGCACTCAACTCCATTCCAAGCTTCAAGTTCTCCTCCTTATGCTAACTCCTAAGAGGACATAAGGTGAGCTTGTGAATTCAGTGCAGTTTGCAGTTGTACAATACACATGACTAATGGAGCACACATCTCAGCAGGGATGGGAGAACAGTCCACAGAGGGTCACACAGTGCAGAATTCCCCAGTGATGGGGGAGACCACAGCCACCAGGAAGAGAAAGGATGGGCCTAGACACCTTCACTAGAGAGTGCAGCCTGCTGGAGTCCAGTTTGCTGAGCTTCTGAGTGTGGCGGCTCAGTGTCCCCTTTTAATAAAGAATCCCAGCTCCTATCCCATGATGAGGGGATTTTTTTGATCATTTTACTGTTCTACTAATTTAGTTAATGATTATCCATTAATATTGATTAATATTGATTGCGAGACTCTATTCAGCCTTGGCCTTAGAGGCTTGTGATTTGTCCCTCCCCCTTGCAGGCCCCACCTTTGCCTTCCAGGAAGGGAAGGGGTCAATGCCCTGCTGCCCTATACCTCACTCAGACCTGATCACCTCAGATGCTCACAACAGCTAGAGCCTCTGTGACCATGATAGCCTTGCTGGTGTCCTTCCTGCTGCTCTGGGGTAAGGGATCCATGACCTGGGGAGCCCTGACAGGGTTTGGGAGTGGGATTGGGGGGGCCTCATGGTGCTGTCTCCACAGGTTTCACCCTGGGCCCAGTGACAGAGGCAGCTGTGTGTGAGTATAAGGCAGGACCAGGCCTGGGGATGGTGCTGCAGGCAGGGATAGGCCCTGGCCCTGCAGCACTCAGCTGATCCCAGCCACCCCTCACAGTTTTTGAAACCCGGCCCAGCCTTTCAGCAAAGTCTGAATCACAGTTGGAGCCCTGGGCCAACATCACACTGACATGCAAGGCCCAACTGGACACCATGGATTTCGAGCTGTTCAAGGATGGTACATCACAGGAGCTCGTGCACCTACATTCACCTACCATCAAGCACCAGTTCCTGCTGACGGGTGACATCTGGGGTCTCTACCGCTGCCGCTCAGGCCTAGGCAATGATGGGTGGACCCAGTTGAGCAATCTTGTGGAGGTGACAGGGCCAAGTAAGCAGCAATAAGGGCCAGGAGGCCATAGGGAGGGGGCTGCTGGGGGCTCTTCCTTCGCTCAAGTCCCCTGACATCTCTGAGCCTCAGTTTTCCCATCTGTCAAAGGGGATGACATTTGTACTGACCCCAGAGGCTTGTGAGGAATAAATGATTCCATCCGCAGGGGCATGGCACAATGTGTGGCTCCAGACACTTCTCTTCTGGCTGCTCTGTTTCTGCCTGGCTGTGCCCCTCTTGAATTCCCTTCCCTCCTGTCTCCCTCACAATCTTTCTAGTCATGCCAAACCACTTATTAACCCAGCAGAGTCCCTGCCCTCACCCTGGCTCTCAACAAAGCCAGTGTCCTGGATCACATCTGGCCTGAATGCCACACTGGTATGCCATGGGGGATTGCAAGGTGTGACCTTTCTGCTGAGGCGCAAAGGAGATGATGCGTTTCTGGAGGTAGCTAAGGCTGGGGAAGATGTGGAGGCCACCTTCCCTGTCCACAAGGCTGGCGACTACAGCTGCACCTACAGGACCCACGCAGCAGGCACCCCCTCAGACCCCAGTGCCCCTGTGACCATCAAGGAACTCGGTGAATGTTGGACAGACTTAGAGGGCTTCTGGGGGAGGAGGCCTCTGGGTGGAAGGGATACATTCTCTTTGGCCTCCAACACTGGATGGAGGTCAGGGCTGGGTGCAGGGAACTGGCCATACCAGTTGCCTTGGCCTGAAGGTTGCAAAGTTTGGGCACAGGATGCCCAAAAGAAGGGAGGGTGTTCCTGGGGGTGCCACAAAGAGGGCAGAGGACAGTAGACTGGGCAGAAGGTAGCTCTAGCAGGGAAGCGGTGCAAGAGGGTACCACTGGTGGCCCCAGGGACAACTCCTGCCTTGCAGCTGCCCCTCCGCCGCCTGCACTGAATGTAGACAGAGAGTCTGCCGGAATCCTGCGACCAGGTGACAAAGCCACCCTTGTCTGCGTGGCACCCCTGAGCGGTGTGCAATTCCAGCTGTGGCAGGGGGGAAAGGAGCTGCCAGTGCCCCAAAGCAGCTCCAGCCCCGACCGCACCTTCTTTCATCTGGAGGCCCTGGCCCCGCGAGACAGCGGGCCCTACTACACCTGCCGATACCGGCTGTGGAACCAGCAATCTGCCTGGTCAGAGGACAGCAAGCCTGCTGAGCTGATTGTGAGCAATGGTGAGCCCATCAGCCAAGGCAGAGGGAAGAGGATTGGGACAGGGGCAGGCACCAGGTGTAGGGGTCTCAGAAGTGCAGGTCTCTGAGCCGTATCCAGTCCCAATTCAACCCTCCTCCTCAGTTTCTTCAACTGCCAGAGGGACAATGAGCCTGGCAACCTGAGACCCAGTGAGGAATTGGGTCCTCAGGCCCTGCAGAGGCCTCCAGCGCAGTTCCCCCACCAGGGTCCCCAGGGGCTTCTCGGGTCTAGGCATAGCTGAGGCCTGCCCCAGAGGCCAGCCTATGGCTGCGCCTCGCCAGTTCACCCTGGGCTCCTTAAATGAGCACTTGGCTTCCAGCCTCCCACCCCACCTCAGGATTTCAGGTGCTCCAGGTGGCCGCACATTGATGCAGTGCCAGCAGACGCTTAGGTGCCAATCCACTATAGTGCGGTCATGTCCAGGATCCACAAAGCCTCGGACACAAAATGTCGCCTGCCTCCCTATGTTTTTGAAGACAAATTAATAACAAAGAATGAAGGAGTTGTGAGAGCTACCCAAGGGGATGGGACCAGGGGCCAGAGGTGGGTGCAGCTTTCATCAGGGTGGTCCTGTTTGCCTTGCTGAGAAGAGTCAGCCAAGGCAAAACTGGAGAGGCTGGACTACGCGTCAGGCTGGGCAGTCCCCTTGTACCTGGGTTAGCCTGCGTCCTCCTCCACAGAGCAGCTGCCGGCGCCTGAGCTCTTGGCCCAGCCTGCCAGTCGTAGCCCAGAGCCCGGTACGCTGGTGCGGCTGCGGTGCCTGGGGCCCCTGGTTGGCATGCGCTTCGCCCTGGTGCGCGAGGACGCTGGCGGTCGCCGCGTGCACCGTGTGTTGAGTCCCGCGGGAACCGAGGCCACCTTCGAGCTGCGGAACGTCTCAGTGGCCGACTCGGCTAACTACAGCTGCGTCTACGTGGACCTGGAGCCGCCTTTCTCGGGCTCTGTGCCCAGTGCGAGCGTGGAGCTGCAGGTGGAGGGTGAGCTTGCAAGCATCTGATGTGCGCTAAGGAAACCTGCCTTTCCTGGATGCCTAAGGCCCTGATCCTGTTCTCATTAGCAACTCTTTGCGGGTGGGGAGGGTGAGGGGGGTGGTGGGGAAGGGGAGAGGAGGCGGTGATGAGAGTCCTGGGGACCCTTTGACACATTTCCTAATGACTTGAGCCTGATCAAAAGTATGGGGTTAGGCCCAGATCTTCCTGTTCAAATCCCTTTGCATCTGCCTGTGCTTCCGTTTCCTAGTGCGACACCCTGGTTAGTGGTCATATTGGACTATCACTCCAACTCCCCCTGGGCACCGTCCCACCGCGGAGGGGTGACATGTAATTCTCCCCAAGTCCTCGCCATCCCTGGGGTCTGTTTGTTCCTCCAGTTCCTCATAGAGGTGTCCAGAGAGGTCATGGCATGCAGAGCAGCAGGCCACAGCTCCCAGGCCAGACCTCTGGGTTGTGCCCTCTGCCCAGAACACCGCTTCCCTTGGTCATTTCTTCCTTGTCTGCACGTGTCCCAAGTATCCTTGAGGACCTCAAGAAGCCCCAGAGCGGCTCAGCGCCTGTGGCTCAAGCGGCTAAGGCGCCAGCCACGTACACCTAAGGTGGCAGGTTCGAATCCCCAGCCGGCCCGCCAAACAACAATGATGGCTGCAACCAAAAAATGGCCAGGCGTTGTGGCGGGAGCCTGTGGTCCCAGCTACTTGGGAGGCGGAGGCAGGAGACTCGCTTGAGCCCAGGAGTTGGAGGTTGCTATGAGCTGTGATGCCGTGGCACTCTACCCAGGGGGATAGCTTGAGGCTCCGTCTCAAAATAAAAAAAAAATTTTTAAAAAAAATAAAATATTCTGTTACTCATATTTTTTTTTTTTTTTGAGTTGGAGTCCCATTTTGTTGCCTTTGGTAGAGGGCCATGGCATCACAGCTCACAGCAACCTCCAGCTCTTGGGCTTACATGATTCTCTTGCCTCAGCCTCCCAAGTAGCTGGGACTATAGGCATCTGCCACAATGCCCAGTTATTTTTTGTTGCAGTTTGGCTGGGACCAGATTCAAACCCGCCACCCTCGGGATATGGGGTGGGCACCCTACCCACTGAGCCACAGGCACCGCCTCTGTTACTCATATTTTTGTCTCATTTAGATAGATCTTCCTCACAACTGCTCTAGATTAGTAGATAGGTTCTGAACAGGCAGCAGAAACATTAGATTTTATAAATTGATGCCTAGGACATGAAAAATGTGTGGGATAATGTTAATATATCCTAAACTGGCCCAGGCATGGTGGCTCATGTCTGTAATCCAAGCACTTTGGGAGGCCAAGGCAGAAGTATCATTTGAGGCCAGGCGTTCAAGACTAACCCAAGTAACACAAGGCTACCCTGTTTCTACAAACAGTAGAAAAATTAGCTGGTTGTACATGCCTGTAGTCTCAGCCACCACCTGGCCAGAGAGGGTAAGGGAAACCAGGCTCTCCCAGGCATACGAGAACAATACCCACTGCTCTGCACCTGACTGCTGTGAAATGGAGACACAGAGGTCTGCCCTCCCTTCAACTTCTTCTTGCCCAAGCTGCTTGCCTGGGAGGAGCCCTGTCCTCCCAGGTTAGCGGCCCAAGGTACCATTTTGAGAAATTAATACTAGAGTGTGCCCCATTCTTGGTCCAAATTTGGGTACATGCCTAGGGTGACCAGATTTTAACATCTGTAAGGCGGGACAACATGGCGGGGGTGGGGGGCTGGAGTGGGGGCACAGGGGATGGGGCAGGGCAGGGCCTGACAATAAGGCAAACTTTGATAAGCAGTTCTTGATAATCACTTCTCAGCAATTATTTATTACAGTTTAACATTATAAAATTAACAAAAATAATATAAAACTCATATTCTGGTGAAATAGCCATATGGCGGCCGAAAACCGTATATTTCCTTCTTGTTCTCCAGCCCATTCATGCATTCTTTCCAAAAA
>CAUYQV010081617.1:0-28142 GCA_963574575.1 Galagoides demidoff
TATCTTTGTTGTAGTGTGATTTTTGGTCTGCTGGATACCTAGTAGAGGAGTTGTAGAATCAAATGGCAGGTCTATTTTTAGTTCTCTAAGTGTTCTCCAAACATCTTTCCAAAAGGAACCTATTAGTTTGCATTCCCACCAGCAGTTCCCTTTTCTCCACCTCCATGCCAGCATCTCTGGCTTTGGGATTTTGTGATGTGGGCTAATCTTATTGGAGTTAGATGATATCTCAAAGTAGTTCTGATTTGCATTTCTCTGATGATTAAGGGTGATGAGCATTTTTCATATGTCTGTAGGCCATGTGCCTGTCTTCAGAGAAGTTTCTCTTCAAGTCCCTTGCCCACCCTGAGACGAGATCACTTGTTCTTTTCTTGCTAATACATTTGAGTTCTCTGTGGATTCTGGTTATGAAACCTTTGTCATAGACCTAACCTGCAAATATCTTCTCCTATTCTGAGGGCTGTCTGCTTGCTTTACTTACTGTGTTCTTGGCTGTGCAGAAGCTTTTTAGTTTGATCAGGTCCCAGCAGTGTATTTTTGATGTTGCTTCAATTGCCCGAGGGGTCCTCCTCATAAAATATTCTGCCAGGCCAATTTCTTCAAGAGTTTTCCCTGCACTTTCTTCTAGTATTTTTATAGTTTTGTGTCTTAGGTTTAAATCTTTAATCCAGTGGGAGTCTATCTTAGTTAATGGTGAAAGATGTGGGTCCAGTTTCAGTCTTCTACAGTCACCAGCCAGTTCACCCATCACCATTTGTTAAATAGGGAATCTTTTTCCAACTGAATGCTTTTAATTGCCTTGTCAAAGATCAAATAACGGTAAGTAGTTGGGTTCATCTCTTGGTTCTCTATTTTGTTCCATACATCTACCTCTCCATACATACACTCTGTTTTTGTGCCAGTACCATTCAGTTTTGATTGCTAATTCCTCAGCTTTGTTTTTATTTCTGAGTAGTGTCTTGGCTATTCAAGGGTTTTTTTTTTTTTATTCCATATAAAACAAAGAATTATTTTTTCCAGATCTTTAAAGTATGACAGTGGAGCTTTAATAGGAATTGTATTGAAATTGTATGTTGCTTTGGGTAGTATGGACATTTTACCAATGTTGGTTCTTCCCAGCCATGAGTGTGGTATGTTCTTCCACTTAACATCTTCAGTTATTTCTTTTCCTAGAGTTTCATAGGTCTCTCTGGGGTTTTTTGTTTGTTTGGTTGGTTGGTTGGTTGATTTTGGGGTTTTTTTGTTTGTTTGTTTTTGTTTTTTTGCAGTTTTTTGCAGGGGTTGGGTTTGAACCCACCAACTCCAGCATATGGGGCTGGCACCCTACTCCCTTGAGCCACGGGCACCACCCTCATAGGTCTCTTTATAGAGATCTTTCACATCCATTGTTAGGTAAATTCCCCAGTATTTCATCTTCTTTGGCACTACTGTGAACAGAATAGAGTCCTTGACTGCTTTTTCAGCTTGACTATTGTTGGTATATATAAAGGCTACAGATTTATGAGTGTTGATTTTGTAACCTGAGATGCTGCTATATTCCTTGATGACTTCTAAGAGTTTTGTAGAAGAATCTCTGATGTTTTTCAAATATACAATCATATCATCTGTGAAGAGTGAAAGTTTGATCTCTTTGGACCCTATTCGGATACCCTTGATCACCTTTTCTTCCCTAATTGTGATGGTTAAGACTTCCATTACAATGTTAAAAAGCACTAGAGACAATGGGAAACCTTGCCAGGTTCCTAATCTGAGTGGAAATGATTTCAATTTAACTCCATTCAATACGATATTGGCTGTGGGTTTGCTGTAGATAACCTCTATCAGTTTAAGAAATGTCCCTTCTTTATCTATTTTCTTCAGTGTTCTGATCATGAAGGGATGCTGGATATTATCAAAAGCTTTTTCTGCATCAATTGAGAGAATCATCTGGTCTTTGTTTTTTAATTTGTTTCTGTGATGAATTACATTTATAGATTTATGTATATTAAACCAGCTTTGAGACCCTGGGTTAAAACCCACTTGGTCATGGTGAATAATTTGTTTGATGTGTTGCTGACTTCTGTTTCCTAGGCCTTGTTGAATAGTTTTGTATCAATATTCGTTACTGATATTGGTGTATAATTTTCTTTCCTTGTTGGGTCTTTTCCTGGTTTGGGGATCAAGGTGATGTTTGCTTCATAGAATGTGTTGGGTAGTTTTCCTTCTTTTTCTGTATTTTGGAAAAGGTTGAGTAATATAGGTACTAGTTTCTTGTTAAAAGTTTGGTAGAATTCAGAACCTGTTTCCAGTCTTTTCTTTTTAGGGAGATTTTGTATACTTGATGCTATTTCAGATCTTGATATAGGCCTGTTCAGTCTTTCCTCTTTATTCTGGCTACGTCTTGGAAGGTGGTGTGCTTCCAAGTATTGGAAGTCTATTCCCTTCAGATTTTCATATTTCTGAGAATAAAGTTTCTTGTAATATTCATTAAGGATTTTTTGAAATTCTGAGGAGTCTGTTGTTATTTTGTCTTTACCATTTCTGATTGATGAAATTAGAGATTTTACTCTTTTCCTGGTTAGGTTAGTGAGAGGTTTATCTATTTTATTGACCTTTTCAAAAAAACCAAGTTTTTGATTTACTGATCTGTTTTATAATTCTTTTGTTTTCAATTTCATTTAATTCTGCTCTAATTTTGGTTATTTCTTTTCTTCTGCTGGGTTTTGGATTTGAATGTTCTTCCTCTTCCAGTTGCTTGAGATGTCCCATTAAGTTGTTAACTTCCTCTCTTTCTGGTCTCTTGAGGAAAGCTTGCAGTGCTATAAATTTCCCTCCTAGGACTGCCTTTGCAGTATCTCAGAGGCTCTGATAATTCATGTCTTCATTATCATTTTTTTTCAAAAATTTGGTAATTTTTTTGTTAATCTCATCTATGACCCAGCTATCATTCAGCATAAGGTGATTTAGCTTCCATGTTTTTGTACGAGTATGCCAATTCCTGTTGTTACTGAGTTCAACTTTTATTCCATGATGGTCCAAGAAGATGCAAGGAATAATTTCTATTCTATTAAATTTGCTGAGGTTAGACTTGTGACCTAAGATGTGATTAATTTTGGAGGATTTTCCATGGGCTGATGAGAAGAATGTGTACTCAGTTTTGTTAAGATGAAATGTTCTGTTGGTGTCTGTTAAATCCAATTGTTGAATGGGCAAGTTTAAATCTACAATTTCTTTTTTAGTTTCGTATTGGCCAATCTATCCAACACTGCCCATGGTGTGTTATAATCTCTGACTATTATGGAGCTGGAGGAAATCAAGTTGCTCATGACTGTTAGTCTTCTTATGAATTGAGGTGCATTCTGGTTGGGTGCATAAACGTTAATAATTGAAATGTAATCATGTTGAATGGTACCTTTAACAAATATGAAGTGACCATCCCATCTTTCCTTGCTTTTGTTGGTTTAAAGCCTATTGTATCTGCGAATAAAATTGCAACACCTGCTTTTGTCTGATTTCCATTTGCCTGAAATTAGATAACCATCCCTTCACCCTGAACCTATATTTATGTTTTAGATGAGATTCTTGTATACAGCAGATAGCTGGCCTGTGTTTTTGTATCTAGTCAGCCAACCTGTGCCTTTTAGAGGACAATTTAAACCATTCACATTAATTGAGAATATTGATAAGCCTGTTAGAATTTGGGGTATCAAGTTTTTTGAAAGTGCAGTGGACATTTTCAATCCTTTTACCCCTGTGGAAGTTGGAATTTGATCAACAATTTCTGAATGAGTTTACTTTGGTGGTGGAGGATTGCACTGGACATTATGGAGGATAGTTCTGAGAATATCTTAGAGAGCTGGTTTAGTTATCGCAAATTTCTTCAACATGTGAATGTCATTAAAGTATTTAATTTCTCTATCATAAATGAAATTCAGTTTAGCTGATACAGGATCATGAGTGGAATGTTATTTTGTTTTAGTAGACTGAAAGTGGATGACCACCCTCTTCTAGCTTGAAAGGTTTCAGCAGACAGATGTGCAGTCATTCTAATATTCTTCCCCTTGTAGGTTATGGTTTTCTTACATCTGGCTGTTTGCAGAATTTTCTCCTTCATATTAACTTTAGTGAATTAATTATGATGTGCCTGGGCAATGTCTTATTCAGGTTCAGTCATGCTGGGGTTTTTTAACTGTCTGCTACCCGAATTTTAGAATCTCTTGGCATGTCTGGAAAGTTTTCCTTCACAATTTCATGAAGAAGAGCCTCTGTGCCCTGCTAAGCAACTTCATTGCCTTCAGGGATTTCTGTAAGGCGAGTATTAGTTTTCTTCACATTCTCCCAGAGCTCTCTGACAGAATGATCCATTTTTGTTTCTCTTCCTCTTTGAGGGTTTGGGAGTGTTCAAAAGCTTTGTCTTCAATGTCAGAAATCCTTTCTTCTGCTTGCTTCATTCTGTTACTGAGGGATTCTACTGTATTTCTCAGTTCCGAGGGTTGCAAGTTCTTGTCTCAATGTGTCAAAATCTTTGGTGATTTTGTCTTTGAATTCATTGAATTCTTGAGACAACTTTTGAAATGCTCCTTGAATTTCTAATTCCAACTTTACCTCCATTCTATTCATCTACACTTGATCTTATTTGCAATCCAAATTCTGAATTTGATTTCTGACATCTCAGCCATTTGTTTATGAATGGGATCTTCAGTTGTGGCCTCCATATCATTCCTTGGGGGAGTTGATCTACTCTGATTATTCGTGTTGCCGGAATTTTTTGGCTGATTCCACCCCAGGATTATTTTACACCGTTTGGTTGGATGAGCAGATATGGTGAATTTGGGTTGGGGGCTCCTGGAGTACAGATTAACAAGCACTTTGTCAAAGAGCTTTGATTGGTGTCTGTACCTTTTCCCCTAAAGCTTTCCAAAGGACTCGTACAGTGTTATGGCCTGAGACAATGGGGACATGCTTGGTGTGGTGTGGCTAAGTGGCTCTTTCTTGTTTTTAACTGGTATCTGTCCAATCCTAGTGACTCAGTTACTCTGGGTTGAAGTCACAGCTGTGGAGAAATACTAGCACCTAAGTTACCCCACCTCCCAAGGGCAACAACTGGAAATGGAAAATCAACCTTCCCACAACCACACACCCAGGTTACCACTTTGGATAGTCCTCAGGTGACTGGCCCAGTTCAAAGGTCCAAATCAATTGTCCCAGTCAGCACTGGTCTCAGGTGGGAGAGTTCAAAAGGTCTCTGGCAACTAGATAGCAGGGGTCTGTTGGCAGCTCAAGTATGACTCGCTCTGGTACTCTGTAGAGTCAGAGGGACCCAGCTAGCAAATGAATTAGTTTGGGAAGGTTGATGCCTCCTTCCCCACCTTGCACCTCTGTCACACCCAGTCACTTGTAACCCTTCAGGTCTGTGACCCTGTTCCCCTCATTGAGCAGATGCTCCTTCAGGGCTTTGTGCCTGCCTGAGTCACAGGAAGATCTATATTTCCTTTACCAGGCCTCCATACTCTGCCACCATCTAGCAGGGAGAGTTGAAGCCTGACAACTTCAGTGATTAATGGAAAGTGAGGTGTTTCAATCAGTTCCAGTCCTACCCCTGATTGATATTGCTGACACTTATATTTTCGCAGAATTTGTGACTCTGTCCTGGCTATATTCCCCTGCAGACTACATGCTTTTTGAGTTCACAATAATTGCGACTCAGCCCCAGTCTGTGCCATTGCCAGAGCTGGTGTACTGTCTCCACTGCACTCTGTGTTGGGGCGGGTGCAGTAAGAGCTCACACTCGGCTCTGAATTACAGCCTCTGTCACCTGCCTTTGTCTCAACTATGATCCCCTGAGGGCCGGGGGCTTCTTAAGCTCACTAAAGCAGTCCTGGCTCACTAAAGCAGTCCTGGCTCAGCCCTTCCCTGGGAGTATGCCATCTCTGTACACGTATTCTAATCTCCATCTTTCTCGCACCCTGCCCAGGCAGGTACCGCCTCAGGCATACCCTTTACTCATGGGGCCTGCATTACCATCCCAGATCTGTTCCACCAGTACCCGCCAGAAGATGCCCAGCTTTCTCTGGTTGCCCAGAGAGACAGGGAGTGTCTCACCAAAATATCCCCAGAGGTGTGAGCCCTCTTGTTTTCCTAGCCCCGTGCCACAGAATCAGCACAGACCTGCAACAGCCCACACCCTGTCCACACTTCTCAAGAAAATGCCCAAGAATTTGGACTACATGGGGAACAGGCTTCCAGACCTCAGGGTGAGAGAGTGGAGGGTAGTGCTGGGAGTTCAGAATTGCAGGTAGAGAATATGTACAGTTTTATATAGTTTTATGCCTGACAGGAGAGTACCATGGTACCCTATTAGGGGAAGGAGGTACAGTTTTTAGAGGATCTCTCCGATGGGATAAAATAGGAGAATGTTTGAACTCTGTTCACTTGTTTGTATACTTTCTACAAGCCATTCTCTTGGGGAAGGGGACTCCTGTCCATTTGGCAATGGATTTTGTACCTTTAGTTTGTATCCTTGGGGTCGTAGCTTGCCTCAGCAGGGTTGATGTGTGTTCTTCAACCTTCTCTCTTGGCTCAGCTCCAAACCATCAGCTTACTTGCTAAACTTCTGTCCTTTAACTCTCCTTCTGGATGCGAGCCTCTGGAAAGCTGGCTCCAGTGAGCCATCTTGCCTCTCGCAAACTGATCTTCTTTTTTCAAGATTGTTTTAGCGGCTTGAGATTCCACTTAATTTTAGGATTGTCTTTTTTATTTCTATGAAAAGTACCATAGGAATTTTTTTTTTTTTTAGAGACAGAGTATCACTTTATCACCCTCAGTAGAGTGCTATGGTGTCACAGCTCACAGCAACCACCTCCAGCTCTTGAGCTTAGGGGATTCTCTTGTCTTAGCCTCCTGAGTAGCTGGGACTACAGGTGCCCACCACAATGCCTGGCTATTTTTTGTTGCAGTTTGGCCAGGGTTGGGTTTGAACCTGCCACCCGCCATATATGGGGCTGGTGCCCTACTCACTGAGCCACAGGCACCATCCTTGCCATAGGAATTTTGATAGGGATTTCATTGACTCTGTGGATAGTGTGAGACAATGTGGACATTTTAAAAATGTCTATTCTTTTCATTCATGAACATGAGTTATCTTTCCATTTAAGAGGGTCTTCTGGCTGGGAGCAGTGGCTCAATCCTGTAATCCTAGCACTCTGGGAGGCCAAGGTAGGTGGATTGCTTGAGCTCACATGTTCAAGACCAGCCTGAGCAAGAATGAGACCCTGTCTCTCTAAAGGTAGAAAAACTAGCCAGGCCTCAAAGCAGATGCCTATAGTCCCAGCTACTCAGGATCATGAGGCAAGAGGATCTCTTGAGCCCAAGAAACTGAGGCTACTGTGAGCTATAAAAATGCCATGGCAATATACACAGGGCAAAAGTCTGAGACTCTGTTAAAAAAAAAAAAAGTTTCTCCTTCATTACTTTCATCAATCCTTTATCATTTTCAGTATAAAATCTTTAATTTCCTTGGCTAAATTTATTCCTAAATATTTTATTCTTTTTGATACTATGGTAAACATGATTGTTCTCTTGATTTTTTCTTTTTTAGTTATTTCACTGTTGGTATATAAAAATGCAACATTTTATGTCACAATTTGTATCATTTTATATAATATATACATTAACAAATTCTGTATTTACCTTTACCAGTGAATTTTATACTTTCACATGTTTTCACGTTACTAATTATCACCCTTTTATATCAGCTTGAAGAACTCCCTATGGCATTATTAGGTAAATCAGATCCAGTGGTAATCAATTCCCTTCAATTTTGTTAGTCCAAGAAAGTCTTTGTCTCTCCTTCATTTATGAAGGACAGATTTGCCAGGTAAAATATTCTTGGCTGGCAGAGGTTTTACCTTTCAGCACTTTTAATATATCATCCCACTTTCTCCTGACCTGCAAGATTTCTGATAAAAATTCTACTAATAGTCGTATGGAGATTTCCTTACTTGTATATGATGAGCCTGTTTTCTTTTGTAGCTTTCAAAATTCTCTCTTTTTCTTTTTTTTTTTTTTTGACAGTTTGATTATAATAAGACTTTTTAAAATTATATGTCTTGATAGACTTCTTTGGGTTAAATTAGATTGGATATTTTGGAGCTTCATGTACCTGGATATATCTCTCCACAGATTTGGAAGTTTTTTGTTTTTTTTTTTTAATAAGCTTTATCTTTCTCCACCCCATAAATCTTTTCTTCCTTCTTGCTAATTCTTTTTTCTCCCCTCTGACTTTTTAATGATTTCTATCTCTTTATTGAACTTCTCATTTTCCCCATGTATTGTTTTTATAATTCATGGATTGTCTTCAATTGTTTATAATTCATTGGGGTGTCTACCTGTGTTCTCTTGTAATAAACTAAGCTTCTTTAAAACAATTATTCTAAATTTTTGTCAAGCAATTCAAAGATCTCCATTCCTTTGGGGTCAGTTAAAGGAATATTGTTGTGTTCCTTTGGTGGTATTATGTTAACTTAATTTTTTCATGTTCCTAAGAGTCTTGCACATTGTTGTCTTCACATTTGAAGCAGCAGTCACCTCCTCCACCCTTTATTAATCACCTTCAGGAGAGAAACAAATGGCTTCTCAAAACAGCTCACCTAGTGATTCTGAGTCTCTTTCAGACCTTTTCTACTTAAGTGTCCTTTTGTTTGCTCTTTGTGCAGAGAGGATCTTAAGGTTGTATGCCTTCTCTCAACCTCTCAAAGCCAGGTCAGATACCAATAGCTTCCTATTTGTTTTCCCTAGGGCAGTGCCCTGAAATGCTCAAGTTTGTATGCTTTATCCCAACCTCTCAGGATAGAGCCAACTGTCTGCTTAAAATGTTTGCACTGGTCATCCACAGGGACATGCTCAGGGAGCCAGCATAAGGAGAAAGGTGAAGCACAACAGAGCTTTTGTAGTGCCTGTGAGCCAGTTGGTGGGGTAGGTCCACACAGGCAAGATACCCAGATAGCCTATGGCATCCTGATGGAGTCCACAGAACAGTTAGCAGGGTCCATGTTCTCTCTTCCTTCTCTCAAACTCTCAACAACTCAGCTGTGCTGATCACCTCTGTAGACTAGGTGGGGCAAGAAAGAAGTAAGCTTCTATGTAACTGTCCCACATGACTAGGGAAGCCAGATAGTCACTCACTGCAGTCTCATTTTTTTGTATGGGAAAAATGATGAAGCAAGGGATTCTCCCTTGGCACTGAGATGTGCCACTTTGGAGAGTAGGCTGATGCAAGAAAAATGAAATTGGTTTTCTTACCCTCTTAAGTGGATCTATACTCTAATTTTTCATTCCATTAGTATGCTATAACTTCTCTGTTGAATTCCTGGACTACTACAAAAGTTCTCTCATCTATGGGAGTTGTCAAAATTAATGTTTGGGGAGGGAGGGCATGAGAAAACTCTTATTACACTATCTTGCTGACATCACTCCTAGGAAAGTTAATTGTGGTACAGAAAAAATGTATATAATCTATATCCCTATCCTGTGTTTAAACAGTGGTTTAAGCATAAGATAAATGCCATTTAGTATTTATCCTTCTCATTGAAAACACGACTCATTAATCTTTTTTTCTCTCAGTACTAAAGATCTAGTAGGTATTCAAAACCTTGTTTATTAAGAAGTGAAATGTTAAATGTTATTTGAAAAAGAAAAATACCTTCCATTGCTTAAATGTCTATGCCTCTTAGAGGGCTGGATTCATGAGGCCTATATTGTAAAGAGGCCAATGCTTGGTTTAATGCAATGCTTGAAATTCCTAATAATTTCTTAACAAAAAAAAATTTATATTTTTATTTTTCACCCATATGCTTGTGGTCCTCTATAGTCACATTACTTAAAGCAAACCTTCCAGATCAATCCATGTTGAGACATAGCTGTTTCAGCTCCTTCTAAAACTCACAGGGTCTAAAATCTTTACTTATTTGCCTTTAAGTAGTTTACATAAAAAAAAAATTTAAACTCCAAAATAAATGAAATTAAACACCAATACTTTTCAATTTATATAATTTTTATTGTTTTTATTGTTTCCGGTTAATTTGAGGGTACAAAGAATTAGGTTACAATGTTTGCATTTGTTAGGTAAAGTCCTTCTTATAATTATTTCCTGCTCAATTTATATAATTTTTAGAACAATGATTCATTGAGGCAGCTATAAAACTATTCTCATCTATGTCTCCCTTTTATCTTCTTTTTCATCCCTTTCAGAAGAAAATGATTCCGTAATTATACATCTCAAAGAACAAACATTAATATCGTATTTTACTGAGCATTTATTATGAACCTGGCATGGACATTTTACAATAGTATTTCATTGAACTAAATAGTGGTACTACTATTACTGCTACTTTATAGTTGAGTAAATAAATTGTTTCTTGGCCTTTTGGCTAAGATCAAGTGTATAGTTGAGTAAAGAGTAAGCAGTGCAATTAGGATTTGAACTCAGGCAGTCTTGTTGTTGTTAAACAGCTAGATCATTACTTTTTACTGGTAAGCATTTTGTGAATTACAACTGATTTTAATTGTCCCCTTGACCTTATTTACATAAAAAATGTTAACTGAAAACCATTATATTTCAAAGTCATATGTGTTGTGTTGTCTCCAGTTTTAATCTGCTTTATTGAAATATAATTGAAATGTAATAAAGTGCAGATGTTTTTAGTACATACTTTGATAATTTTTGTCATGTATCTATATCCATGAAATCATTACCATAGTCAAGATAATGAAAACAACCATCACTTTCAAAAGTTTTTTGTGCTTCCCTTGATAATCCCTCTTACCTTTCACGTAATCTTATTCTGGAGCTGAGTACTTACCTACTAACACAATACTTCATTGCAATATATAAATCATAATTTTAAAAAGCTAAATAGGTTATCCTTGACAAATCAACAGTATAACTCAACCAATACTGTTCAAGAGGAATTTAATATGAGCTACATATATAATTTTAAATTTTCTAAAAGCTACATTAAAAAGGTAAAAATAAACAATTGAAATTAATTTTAATAATATATTTTGCTAACATACTTAAAATATGATTTCAACATGTAATCAGTGTAAAAAATGTGTACAGTTGGCCCTTGAACAATATACATTCAAACTGCACAGGTCCACATATGAAGATTCTCTTTTGCTTCTACTACCCACAAAGTTGTAAGATCAACCCATCCTCTTATCTTTTTCAATCTATTCAGTGTGAAGATGACAAGGATGAAGACTCTTATAACAAGCTCAGTGCCCATAGCACAGTGGTTATGGTGCCAACCACATGCACTGAAGCTGGTTGGTCTGAACCCTACCTGGGCCAGCTGAACAAAGACAACTACAACAACAAAAAAGTAGCCGGGCATTGTGGCAGGTGTCTGTAGTCTCAGCTACTTGGGAGGCTGAGGCAAGAAAATTGCTTAAGTCCAAGAGTTTGAGGTTGCTGTGAGCGATGAGCTATGACACCACAGCTACCAAGGATGACACAGTGAGACTCTGTCTCAAAAAAAAAAAAAAAAACTCTTATAATAGTTCACTTTCCTTAATAAACAGTATATATGTTTCCTCTTCTTTATGGCCTTCTTAATAACATTTTCTTTTCTCTGGCTTACTCTGTTGTAAGACTATAGACTATAGTAGATATAACATACAAAATATATATTAATTGACTATGTAATCACTAAGGCTGCCAGCCAACAGTAGGCATTAGTTAAGCTTTCAGGAGTCAAAATTTTCTACTGTATGGGGTAAGAATGCCTCTAACCCCTGCATTATTCCAGGGTCAACTGTATACCCCCCCTTTTTTAACAAGTCTTTGAAATCCAAGGGATACAATACACTTAAAGCACATCTCAACTCTGACTCTGTTTCAAATATGCAATAGCCTTATGTGACTAGTGGCTACCATACTGTGCAGAACAGGTCTAGACATTAACTGATGAGGGTATGGCATAGGGAATTATTAAGACTGGGAATAAATTCTGGGGCCAGATAAAATTGAGTTAGGTTCTGAGAGAATGCTAAGGTTTAGAAAAATGGGTACTGCATTTCTGAAGGAAAGAGTATAAAGAAATAGAATAGAAGGTAACTTGGAAAAGACATTTGTTTTTAAAATTAATCATATGTCTACTACATAGTAAACAGTATGACACTCAGCATAAAATACACACTTTCCTTACATCAGTGGTTTTAAATTTGAGCATCAGAATCATTATAAAGGTAAAACACAATTTGTGGGGCCTTACCTTGAATTTTTGAGTCAGTAGGTCAGAATTTGCATTTCTAACAAATTTCCAGGTGGTATTAATACTATTGGTCCCAAGACCACAGATGGAGAACCATTACCTATACTGACACTTTGTAGCAGATATCATCTTCATTTTATAGATAAGAAAGTGAAGCTAAGAAAAGTTAAGTAACTTGCCAGGGATTGCATACATAATATAAAGATAACTACAAAAGTTTTAAGACAGACTGCGTTATAGTCCACTATTTTACTTCCAAGAAATGCAGTCAACAGCAGCATTACCAGGTTTCAACTTGCTCAGCTTATTGGTGTTGCTGGAAGGGTTTCATTTGTTTCTGTCCAATCAGCACTCAGTCGGCATCAGCTATGGAGCTGGGAAGAGAGCACTTTCACATAATTTTCTGAGATTTCAAAAGTGGGTTAAATGAATCTTGAAGCTTTGAGCATTTTAAACAGACTGTTAGGGACCTTACTCCTTCACTTAAACACAAGGAGAGGAGTAGGCATTTGATGACCATGGTGACTGAGAAAAACATCACCACCACTATGGAAAAAATTATGACCACAACTAGAGAACCACCACAGTTTTCACAATTCTTTTTTTTTTTTTTTGCAGTTTTTGGCCAGGGCCTGGGTTTGAACCCACCACCTCTGGTATATGGGGCTGGCACCCTACTCCTTTGAGCCATAGGCGCCGTCCCATTTTTTCATAATTCATGAAAACAATCCAGTGATATTTAAGGACACTGAAGTAGCACTACAGATTGGATTGCCAGTAGTGTGCAAAATCCTACACAATCATGTTAAAGTCAGAAGAGTTGCATCCTAATGGGTGCCTCACACTTTTTCAGGTGAGCAAAAGCACATCCATGTTGAATGGTGTGCAGAAATGTTGATCAGATTCAACAGAGGCAAGTCTAGATGTGTTTCTAGCATTGTTACTCATAATGAAACCTGAATTTACCAGTTTGTTCCAGACAGAGGCAAGTCTAGATGTCTTTCTAGTATTGTTACTCATGATGAAACCTGAATTTCCCAGTTTGATCAATCCATAGTGTGGATTTTTTCCCAATGATAGTGAAGTGTCAGAAAGAAAATGGTGGCAACTTTCTTCTCCAAAAGTGGTTATGTCTCAGCTGTTCCTCTGGAGGAAAAAGGACTGTTACTACTCAGTGGTACACAACAGTGTGCCTTCCAAAAGATTTTGGGAAGCTTCAAGAATGATGGCCAAGGACAGGACTGTAGGGTAACTATCTTGCACCATGACAATGCATCCACCCACAAACATCACCATTTGGTTCCCAGCTTCCACAGAGGTTACTTACGCTCATGACTCATCCACCCTACAGTCCTGACTTGGCTCCATGTGATTTTTTTTCTCGTTCCCTTTAATAAAAATTGCATGTGCAGAAGAAGGTTCTCCAGTGAGCTTACAACACTTAAAGAAAATCAGTAAAAAGAATTTTTTCAAAAATAGTTTATAAGAATGCAAAAGTGCATAGAATGTCATGGTAATTATTCTGAGGAAACAGTAATCAAAATGATTTTACATTTCTTAATTTTTATGTATCTTAAAACTTTCATAGTGTCCTTCATATATGGCAAGACTATATCCAGTCCAAGTCTGGAATTTAAATACAGGTCTGTTTAACTTTAGCTTTATATTCCCCTATGATTTCTTCTAAAACTTTCATTTTTGTGGTTGTATTTAAGTTTAGGATTCATTTTGAGTCTTTTTTTTTTTTTTTTTTTGGAGACAGAGTCTTAAGCTGTTGCCCTGGGTAGAGTGCCGTGGCATCACAGTTCACAGCAATCTCAAACTCTCGGGCTTAAGCAATTCTCTTGCCTCAGCCTCCCAAATAGCTGGGACTATAGGCACCCACCACAACGCCCGGCTAGTTTTTGGTTGGAGTTGTCATTGTTGTTTGGCAGGCCAGGGCTGGATTTGAACCCACCAGCTCTGGTGTATGCGGTTGGCCCCCTAGCCACTAAGCTACAGGTGCCAAACCATTTTTTTTTTTTTTTGGTGAGTTTATTTTTGTATATGGTGTGAGGTACAAGAAAAGGTTCTTTCTCTGAATATACAGAAGATGCCAAAAAAAACATATACACATTTTAAGAAAGAAAAATACTATAGTAAAGTTGTAACACTCAATATATTGATAACAAAAGATATACAAGTCACATTGAGCATCTCTTCTAACTGCAAAAGTCAAAATGACTTGAGTATTACAAATTTAATACAGTATTTTCTTTTCTTTTTTTTCTTTTTGAGACAGAGTCTCACTTCAGTAGAGTGTCATGGCATCATAGCTCACAGCAACCTCAAGCTCTTAGGCTTAAGCAATTCTCTTTCCTCAGCCTCCCTAATAGCTGGACTATAGGAGCCCACCACAATGCCCAGCCATTTTTAGGGACGAGGTCTCGCTCTGGCTCAGGCTAGTCTCGAACCCATGAGCTCAGGAAATTCACCTGCCTGGCCACCCAAGTGCTAGGAGTGTATATATATATATTTTTTTTTTGGCATCCTCTGTAGCTATCAATTGTTCAAGTGTGCTTGTTGAAAGAACTATCCTTTCCATATATGTAATACCCTTAGTATTTTTTTTTTTTTGTAAAAACCATTGTCCATGTATATATACTATCTAGTTCTGGACTGTCTGCTCTACTGATCTCCATTGTATTCCAATGATCTATGTGTCTATCAACATCAATATAACACTGCTTCATTACTATGGATTTATAGTATGTTTTGGACTCATGTTGAAAAATTCCTCAAAATTTATTCTTTTTTCTTTTTTTTTTTTTGAGACGGAGCCTCAAACTATCCCCCTGGGTAGAGTGCCATGGCATCACAGTTCATAGCAACCTCCAACTCCTGGGCTCAAGCGAGTCTCCTGCCTCCACCTCCCAAGTAGCTGAGACCACAGGTGCCCGCCACAACGCCTGGCCATTTTTTGGTTGCAGCCATCATTGTTGTTTGGCGGGCCGGGCTGGGGATTCGAACCCACCACCTTAGGTTTACGTGGCTGGCGCCTTAGCCGACTGAGCCACAGGCGCGAGCCTGAGCCACAGGCGCCGAGCCAATTTATTCTTTTTTCAAAACTGTTTTGGCTTCTAGGGTCTTTGCATTTCCATATACATTTTAGAATCATCACACTGATTTCTATTAAAAAGTCAGCAACAATTTTGATTGGAAGTGTGTTGATTTTATATATCAATTTTCAGAGAACTGTGACACCTTAACCATTTTGAGTCTTCCAACCTATAAACATGGTACATCACCCCATTTATTTACGTCTTCTTGAATTTTTCTCAACAATGTTTTATGGTTTTCATTAAATAATTCTTTCATATATTTTATTAAATTTATTCTAAACTAAATCATATTTTATGTTACTCTACTTAATACTTTTAAATTTCCAAGTGTCTGCTGCCAGTAACAGAAATAGGATTGACTTTTGTACAGTGTTATTAATCTTGTATCTGGAGGCCTCATTAAGCTCACTTACTACTTCTATTGGCATTTTTAATATGATTCTCAAGTTTGTCTATGTAAATGATCTTATTACTTATTCCTTTACAATCTGCCTTTCATTTCTTTTTTTTTCCTTTATTGCATTTGGCTAGAACCAGTACAATGTTGGATAGAAATAGACCATGGATATTCTTGCGTTGTTTCTAATCTTAGGGGGGAAACATTTAGTCTTTCATCACCAAGTACGATATTAATTCAAAGTTTTTCATAAATGTCCTTAGTATTATAAGGAAGTTCGCATCTAGATTTAGATGAGAAATACTAGATTTCTGAGTTTTCAGCATGACTAGATATTAAATTTTGTCAAATACTTTTCCTATATCTATTGAGGTGAACATAAAGTTTTTCATTCTAAGTATGATAACATGTATTATTTTCAAATAATTTTCAAATATATTTATGATAACATGAATTATCTTCAAATTTTAGTCAACCTTAAATTCTTTGGATATCCTCTACTAGGTCATAATTTATTATCATTATTATATATTTCCAGATTTGTATTATAAAATTTTGTAAAGAATTTATGTGTCTATATCCATGACAGATTTTATTTTCTTAAAATATCTTTGGAATCAGATTTGAAAAGAATGATGATCTGTATGAATCATGTATATTATAAATCTAATTCCATTCTTAATAAAGGAAGGTTGATGATTTGCAAATAATATAAATTACATAGGATATTGTAAATTTATATTATGTATTAATTTTTTAAAAGTTATATAAACCTATGAAATGATTAAACATCGTTGCTTTTTTAAAAAGTCCCCCTTACTAAGTTATTCACAACTTGGTTGCCATTACCAGAAATTTTATACTTCTTATACACTTGATAGAAATAGCATTATGGCAATAAATTATAAAGTGATTTCTCTTCTTTTGCAGGATGAAGATAATTTGAAAATCCTTACTCATTGATATGAATTTATGTCATTCTCTTTATAAATGAAAAAGAGGTTAATGCTGACCAGAATCTAGTGAAAGAAACTGAATATAATAGACTCCTATAATTTCAGAGCAGTGAAGATAAACTAAAAATAAGAGAAACAATAAGTTTCTCTCAGCATAGCAAAATAGTAAGATCAAAATGGTTAGGGGACAATATAATCTCTTTAGCAATATCCATAGCATGTTATATATAGAAAGTCCATTTTTAGAGTACCAGAGTCAAAAAAGTAAGATGTAAGATTCTATCAGGAAGCTGACTGTGGCCTAATACAAATAAAACAGACTATTAAGTATTATTGTGTGAGGATCATAAACAAGCTATAAACTGAGAAAAATTCATAGTAAGCAGTGGGTTCTCCAGGAAGCAGACCTCAAGATCAAGATTGGCATGCAATATGTTAATTAAGGAGTACTTTGAGGATCAGACCTATAAAAAGGGTGGGGAATGAGCAGGTTTAGACAGAGGAAAAAGCAGAAGGTGATACAGATCTTGGCTGACTACACACTTCAGGGAACTGTGGAGCTAGAATGGCCCTTCAGAGTTGTCTCTAGAATGTCATCCAATATGGCCAGGCCTTTATATTACCACAGCAAGCAGTCACTGACTGTGGACCACCCAGGGAAGGTTACCTTAGGTAAATTGTCTCCTTGCAGCTAAGGCAGTCCCTGTAGGGGGACAACTGTGGGTGTCCGCCCATGGTATTCCCTAATGGGGGAAATGAGCATTCACAGAAAAGAGATCTGAGTAGACATCACAGTATCTACAACATTAAGCAAAGTATTTACAAATATAAGAACAAAAGATCTCAAACCATGCCAGAAACTTCAATTAGACACATGCTTATCAAGGTATACACAACTTGTTCTTCCACTTCATTCAGATCTGTGTTCAAATACCACCCCTTCATCACTGTGCTCACCAAGCTTACCTAAAATGGCTCCTTTTTTCATTTTCTCATGGTGCTTATCACTACCTAATATTTTAATATATGTCTATTTGTTTATTGAACATTATCTGTCACTCTCACTGGAAAATAAATTATTGAAGGGGAGCAACTTTATCTTATTTACCATTATATCTCCATCATCTAGAACAATGTGGGGAAAATAACATATTTATAAATAATCAGTGTTAATATTTACACTGCAAGTGATAATGATTTATTATTACTGCTAACTCATTAACTATATACTGTGGTCAAATTAAATATAAAAGGTTGTATGTAACTTAGCCTACATTCCTGATGAGAAATGTAAAATACACAACTATAAACTTTAAGGAAGGTCACTGTGATGGTTAATTTTATGTATCAACTTGACTGGGCCACAAAGTGCCCAGATATTTGGTCAAACATTATTCTGGGTAATATTTCTGTGAATGTGTTTTTGGATGAATTTAACATATTGGATAGACTGAGTAAAGCAGATTGCCTTCTCTTATGTAAATTGACCTCATCCAATCAGACAAAGACCTAAATAGAGCAAAAAGGCTAACCATCCTCTAAGAAAGAGAGACTCCCAACTGCCTGATGGTCTTTAAGCTGGGACATCAACTTTTTCCTGCCTTCAAATTCAGACTGAAACATTGGCTCCTCCTAGGCTTTGGGCCTGTAAGCCTTCAGACTAGAATTTATACCATCATTTCTATATAATCTGTTTTTCCGATTCTCAGGCTTCCGAATTCAGATCAGAAGGATACTATCGGCTCTCCCAGATTTCCTGCTTGCCACCTCTCCCTGGAGACTTTGTGACTTCTCAGTCTCCATACTCACATGAGCCAGTTCCTTATAATAAATCTCTTTCTGTGTATATATACCTCTTATTGGTTCTGTTTCTCTGCAGGACCCTGATACTGAAGTTTGAAGTAACCACCATTTCACTTCTCACAATTCTATATGCAGGTCAGGCATCTGAACATGATGCAGTGCAGATATTCTGTGATATGAGAAGACCTCATCCAATCAGTGAAGGCTTTAATAAAACAAAAAGACTGATCTTCTCCAGCTTGCCAACTGCAGACCTTAGAACCTGTCAGCCTCCATGATCATGTGAACCAATCCCGTATAATGAATCTCTTTTTATTTATCACCTATTAGTTCTGTTTCTCTGGAGAACCCTCACTAATACAGTAATCTTATTTTTAAAAAAATCTAACTATGAAAGTAAAATATAAATAGAACCCCAAATAATTAACGTGTGTTTTTATTATTCTCTGCAAAGGACATTAACCATCAGCTACAATGTATCTATCAAATGTGTTGCTTTTCATATGTATGTTTGAGAAACAAAGAGCCTTGTAAAGGGCTCTGTCTCTTAAGAGAAGAAAATCCAAACATCTAAAGAAAGAAGGATACAGTCTCCTATATGTATTTCAGTCAACTAAATACATTTCAACATTTACTTAAAATTCAGAGGCTGATAAGAAAGTCAAAGGATAGCACACCCTTATCCAAATGTAGTATCAAAATATCTTCAAATGCTAAGAAGTAATTTTTGGATTAATGGCCTCTTAGAAGTCTACATGCCTGTGCCCTGCTTCTATCAGTGTGAATAATTAAAAAACTAACTGGGTTTCAAGTATTACATTTAAATTGCCATTTTCTGATATTATTCCATCCAAACTATTGGAAAGACAAAAAATTTAGCAGACAATAGTACCACTTCTTGCAAAGCTGCATTTAAATGACTCCTCATAAGCAAATGCCTCTTTGACTTACATGAAAATGCCTGCAAACTAATATAGTCTGCTTTGGATGAGTTTAGATGATTTTGCTCATGACAGTTAATATATGAAGGTTATCAAGTGCATTTGTTTTAAACACGAGAAATCAAAAAGAGTAATTATTCATTTGAAAAGGGTTTCCACTTAGATTTTAAAAACAAAATGTATGCTTCAAAAAACGACTCCTTATCTCCTACCCAAATGGACAGTATACATTTTAAGGAAGTTACAAATATTATCCAATTTGGAAATATTAAAAAACTCCCACCATTTTTTCAAAGTTCACAGATCCTGAAGAGGAAATTTACACAAAACTTGGTCCTTAAAAGGAAATTCTCCATTAAGAAGATTCCATTTGCCTGAAGTATTCATAATTTATCTCCAAAAATCTGACAAATTTACACCAACTTGTATTATTTGAAAGAAGTATCTCTATTTAGCTCAAAACAAAAAGTAAAACTTGAACCCCTCTGATCTCCAAAAGATAAAGATTGACAAGCCTTGATCATAGGTTAGTTATAAACTACTAAAATAGTGCTATTTCACTTTAAGCCACCAAAATAGTAGGAAACACCACTTTAACAAATTTGCCTATGCTAAAAGTAGATATTTTTCAGCTTAAGGGCAAAAAATGCAAATATTTTCCGTACTATTCTTGCCACTTACATTTTTTATTGATGTTCTCCTCTGTTAATTATAGCCATCCCTAAAAATCCAACAAAATCTACCTCTTGGTAGACTTGTGTGAACCAGTAATTAAGACCAAACAATAAGATTCTTGTAGACACAATGACACTGTCATTTTCAGCTTGGGATAAGTAACAGCCTGAATTGCAGGCACACCTCAGAGATACTACAGGTTCCAGATCATAGTTCACAGTATGGAAAGTGAGTCACACAAAGTTTTTGGTCTCCTAGTGCATATAAAATTACATTTACACTATACTGTGGCCATAGCATTATGTCCAAAGAAAACAATACACATACCTTGATTAAAATCCTTTATTGCTAATAAATACTAATGATCTTCTGAGTCTTCAAGTCATATTCTTTTTTCTGGTGGAAGGTCTTGGCTGCTGACTGATCAGGGTTGTGGCTGCTGAAAGTTTGGGTGACTGTGGCAATTTCTTAAAATAAGACAAACAACAATGAAGTTTACCACATTGGTTGACTCTTTCTTTCAAGAAAGATATCTCTGTACAATGTAGTGCTGTTCAACGGAATTTTGCTAACAATAGAACTTCTTTCAAAATAGGGAGTCAATCTTCTCAAACACTGCCACTGCTCTGTCACCTAAGTTCACAAGGAATAGATTTCATTTCAAGAAACCACATTATTCTTTCCTCGCTCATAGGAAGTAACTCCTCATCCATTCAAGTTTTGCCATGACACTGCACCAATTCAGTCACATCTTCAGACTCCACTTCTAATTCTAGTTTTCTTGCTATTTCAACCACATCTATAGTAATTTTCTCCACTGAAGTCTAGAATCCTGCAAAGTTTTTCATAAGGGCTGAAATCAACTTCTTCTAACCTTTCTGTTCATGTTGATATTTCATACATCTGCGCTTGCTGCTTTAAGCTTGTAATTTTGTGTTTAAAAGATGGTTTCTTTTCTTAAATCTCACGACCTCCTTCTATGTATCACAAATGTTCTAACTGGCATCTAGAATGATGACTCCTTTCTCTAAAACAGTGATTTTCAACGGGGGTGCTGTGACAGGATCTTAGGTGTACCAATGAAAATTTTTAAAGATCATTAATTAAATTATTTTTTAAAGAAGTTCAAAGAACAGTAAGTGTATTCTTTTTTTTTACTTTTTATCTACATAATTTAAGTGTTCTGTGTTAGTTTAACTATAGGTTCACATGTGTCACAAGATAAAAAGCGTTGAAAAACATTGCTTTCTAAGGTTTTCAATTGAATTTCCCAGCTCCATCAGAAGAATCACTTAGCTATGGTAACTATGTAATAATAATGAAAAAGTCTAAAATATTATGAGAATTACCAAAATTTGACACAGAAACATAAAGTGCTCACAAGCTAGCACAGACAAACTTGCTTGACACAGGGTTTCCACAAACCTTCAATCTGTAAAACATATAATATCTGTGAATCATATTAAAGAAAAGTGCAATAAAACAGGACATGGCTATATGTCTCCCCAAAATTCATATGTGAAGAAGTCCCAATCCCTGTTACCTTAGAATATGACCATATTTGGAAACAAGTCCTTTAAAGAGGCGATTAAGTTTAAATGAGGATGGATGTTAGAGTGAGCCCTGATCCAATTTAACTCGTTTCCTTATAAGTAGTGGAAATTAGAACATATAAAGACATCAGGGACCCATGTGCATAGAGATAGGATCATGTGATGCCACAACAGGAAGGCAGCCATCTGCAAGTTAAGGAGAAAGACTTCAAGAAAAACCAAACATACTGACTTAATCTTGGACATCCTCTCTTTAGAACCATGAGAAAATAATGGGTGACTCTTCTTGGTTGAGTCACCCATTCTGTTGTATTTTACTATGGCAGCTATAACAAATTAAGACAGAATATATTGGTACATTTGCTTTATGTACCTCTCAGGCTTATACTATCTTATGATCTTGAGGGGGAAAACAAGGGAGACATCAAATCACCCAGTAAACCTTAGCTAATAAAACAAGATGCTAAATATTGCAGAATTTCTACATTGGTTTCTAGAGGATGCTAATTTGTTTCAATCTAATATAATCTAGTCCAACCCAATCCAAGTAGCCATTTTGTTTGAGCACTTTCAGAGTTCTAAGACAAATGAAACATGATCTCAGTACTGCTTTTCTGCTAGTTAAAAAAAACTTTTAAAGAGTTGCAGTGTATTAGTAAATCTATAGAAATAGGCCAAATTATTATTTAATATGTCATTAAATGATAAAACTATATTATAAAACCTATGTTCAAATTGATCCTGTATCATAAATATGCACATGTATGCATAGTGTGCACTTTTTTTTTTTTTTTGCAGTTTTTGGCTGTGGCTGGGTTTGAACCTGCCACCTCTGTTTTTTTTTTTTTTGAGACGGAGCCTCAAGCTATCCCCCTGGGTAGAGTACCATGGCATCACAGCTCATAGCAACCTCCAACTCCTGGGCTCAAGTGACTCTCCTGCCTCCGCCTCCCAAGTAGCTGGGACCACAGGCGCCCACCACAACACCCGGCCATTTTTTGGTTGCAGCCATCATTGTTGTTTGACGGCCCAGGCTGGGGATTCGAACCCGCCACCTTAGGTGTATGTGGCTGGCACCTTAGCCAATTGAGCCAGAGGCGCTGAGCCCTGCCACCTCTGGTTTATGGGGCCGGCGCCCTACCCCTTTGTGCCACAGGTGGCACCCATGCACATATATTATATGATGGAAAAATCATAGTAAATGCATTTACTTAGTTAAATTACTTAGTTGCTAAATGCATTTACTTAGTTGTTCTAAGTCATATGATTATGGTAATTTTAATTTTCTTCTTAGTTTTTCTTTAGTGAACATATTATTTTTATGTTGGAAAACTAAGCAAACATTATGAATTTAAAAAGCTACATTACTCAACAAAGGTCACCTGACCCTAAAATTATACAAACTTTAGTTAAAAAAAAAAAAGAAAACTTACTTAAAGGAGCAAATGGCTGTCAATATTTAAGAATTTCACACTAAATTCTGAGTTTGGTTATTTTTTTTTAAGGTGAAATTCATATAATACAAAATTAACATTTTTAAGTGTACAATTTAGTGGCCTTTAGTACATTAACAATGTTGTGCCACTACCACCTCTATCTAATTTCAAACATTTCTATTAATCACTCCCCGTCCTCCTCCTCCCATCCCATGGCTACCACCATTCCACTCTCTGACTCTGTTACCTATTCTGGAATCATATATGTGACTTTTTGTGTCTGGGTTCTTCTACTTAGAATAACATTTTGGAGATTGATCTACATTATAGCATGTCTTAGTACTTCATTGCCTTACATGGCCCAATATTATTCCATTGTATGAATAAACTACATTTTATTTATCCATCATTTGTGAACATTCATGTTGTTTCTACTTTTTAGTTGTTCTAAATGATGCTGCTATGGACATTCATGTGCAAGATTTTGTGTGGAAATATATTTTCAATTCTCTTAGGTATATACCTAGACATTGAATTACTGGGTCATTCATGGCTAATTTCACAGTTAACTTTTTGAGGAATCAACAAAATGTCTTCTCTAGTAGCTTCACCATTTTCCATTCCCACCAGCATGTAGAAGGGTTCCAATTTCTCTACATCATCTCCAATACTTGTTATTCTACCACTACCCTCTTTCTTTTTATTTTAGTCATCCTAGTAGGTGTGATGTTGTATCTCTTATTGTTGGTTCTGTTGTAATCACAACCTACACACATTTGAAATGTCAGTTGTAGGAATCATGTAAGAAGTTACTAACAATTAGACCAAGTTGTGTGATGAACTTTTAAAATATAAGAACATGTCCACAAGGAGTAAGGATAAGGCTAACGCTAAATTTAGGACATAAGAAATGAAAGGAGAACATATTAGCCCATCAGGTCCCTAGACACCTAGTCTTAATGAGTAAGTAATTGAACAAGAAATAGCTCATATGATATATTCCTTCTAAAGGTGACCTAAGCTGTGGTATGAAACAATGAGTTTTTAACTCAATTAGGCATCCAAAAATAAATGAAATGAAAAATAGTTAAACATCAATTTCAAAAAACATTCAATAAAATGTTATATATTGCTCATGTTTTCTCTCTTCATGTAATAGGAATCAGATACAGCTCATACTGTATTTACAAATAATAGAAACAAATTCTCCTTTGAGGACTACTATTTGCTTTTTGGAACAAAGAAAATATGATTCAAGAAAAAAAAGAGGGGGAACACCACTGGTATACCATATATCCCTTCACTCTTTTCAAAAATTATATGTACATATAAGAAACAAAGAGCTAAAACCCTACGATGGAATGGAGTACTATAAATACTACTAAGGGTAAGCATCCTTAGACAACTACTAAGTTGCATCTCTAACAAATTTGAGGGAAATATTACCTCTACTGATCACAGACATATTTTCACTTCTCTGCCCTTTACTTTTTCTCTTCACCTCTTCCCATTCTTCCTTCATTCTTCCCTCCTTCTCTTGCCTACACATTAAATCTGCCATAAATAACCCTGACACTTACCAGCCTTTATAGTATACTCAGAAGCCAGAAATGTTACCATTCTTAACAGTAATGATTACCTTTACCTTCAAATTTTAGATTTGAGTTTTAAAAGCCTACTACTTTATAAGGCTTCTTTAGGTAGATTGGTATCTGGGGATACAAGACTCAATATTTCCCTCTCCAAACACACAGAGCTGGAAAATTTCTTGGAAAAGCCCAAGTCACCAGTAAAAGCATGGAGATGGGGTCACGGTCTTCCTTCCCACATCTTTATCATGTATGATGCAGTGTTGACAAACGTTAGATTCCTCAAACAAGGAAAGCTTAAGTAGGAGAGAAAAATTATGACCAATGCTACATGGCAACTATAAAATAGTTTATTGATATGTCCATAGATAAAGGGAAGATGCACATTGAAAAGATAACAAGAGGTCCCATATGATATATCAGGGACAAAAACAGGAGCTTCAGATAATCAATGTTAAAGTGACTTTATTTGTACCAATAATTTGAAATTTTGTGATATCAAGCTATGCCTAGTTATATAATAAGGCATATAGGTTATAAACTGAATACGTTCTAGCAAAGTCAGCAGATTACACTCACAGCTATATTTCAAATACTGAAAGGTACTTATTCTCTGCATTTGTTCATAAGGCAGGCTAATTTCTTCATGGCACCATGCTACAGAAATATCCTCATTCTCTTATCTAATGATGACATCATCAAAAAAAATTAAAAATAACACAAGCCTATTGCCAGGCCTCAGTTAAACTAAAATTTGGAAATAGATTCCATCATCTCTAATGCTGAGTAACTGAGGTGTTCTCCACACAATGGAAAGGAGTTTTATGGGCCAAAAACTCTGCAGTCTAAGATGGGAAAGTCAAAGTGACAAAAGTGAGAAATGAACAGATGGAAACATTTTATAGGTATATAGAATTTCTGCACAAGATATTGCTCATCTATTTATTGTCTGCCATCCAAATGTGTATTATTCCCACACAGAAGGTTTGCCAAAAGGTAATTTTAAAACATTTGTTCTGATACTCCTTCAAAATGAATTGTGGATCTTATCATAAGGGAAAAAAGATATCCTTTAACAGAATAATCACTGGGAACCTTCTTATAGACTTCTCCTAAAGAAATAATCCTAGATCTTTTGTATAAGGAGACAAGGGTTACAGATTAAATGTTCAGGTAAACTGGATTAAATAATAAGTAACAGCAATAATATTTCAGAGTACTGTTCTATATTTTTATGTGTATATTTTACTGTTATATATTTTATGGTATGGTATTTTTAGTTAATTTGATCACTGTCAATGTGACAGTGATGTGTGCTTTCTCTTACTTAATCTTCATACTAACTCTAAAACTCTGACTCCATTTTAAACATGAGGAAAAAGATTCGGAGAGGAGTTAAGTGACCTTCCTTGGTTAGTAAGTGACAGAAAGAGAGAAGATCAAATCTAAGCTGCCTAGGTTCCATATGTGTTTGAATAGCTGCAAGTATGAATACAGCTATGTTATTTTACAAAGCAGTTTCTGAAAGTAGGCAAGACTTACTGGGTTAGAATCTTCACAAATGAGAGGACAGGATGAACCCAAGAAGACCTAGGTAATATTATTGATAGAGTAGAGAAATAAAATATGTCTTGTATTATATGTAGCATGAAGAAATTAAAGAGAAAACAAGGTTTAGTTATGTCTCTAAAAGGAAAGCCAACTTTAAAACTAGTATCTGAGTTTTTAAATGGGTTAGATTTTTAGTCTAAAAGAAGCAAAATAATAGAAGCATATTTCTAAGACATAAAATAAAGCAATTTAACCACCAAGATGTTTTTTTTTATTTCCACCAAGATGTTTTCATACAAATTAAAGATCAATACTTTTGTTAAAACACATAACGATGCTTCTTTCAGTTTTATAATTTCAAGTAAAAAGGAGATCAATAGAATTCCTGTGACTTACTAATCAGGAATTAGTAGAAGAAAACATTCCTGTATGAGAGTTTCTTTTCTTAAACTAATAAAAAAAAAAAAAGATACTCAGCAACAGTAAAATACAAAAATATTTAAAATTTCAATCAGGCCAAACTACAATGCTGCAGTCAGAGGTTTCACTTGTAATCCATATTTTATTCAACCAAGTACTTTTAAAGATAGAAGTTGTGTTGAATATTTTAATAAAAACCATATTGCCTTAACACTACAGTTAAGACAACAAGCCCTAAAAACTCTCTGGAGTACAATCTACAATATCAATTTAACATCATGAAGTATATGTCAAGTTTCTACTGAATTATTAAGTATGACAAGTAGCAGAAGGATGTACATCAAAGAAAAGAACAGAAGTGAATATCAGGAGATTTGGTTCCTACTTGCGGTTCTGCCACATATGGCCTGCATGTTCCTTAGTATGTTACTTTTCTCTAGACCTCAGTTTCCCCATCTGTAACATGAAAAATCTGGCCTGGATTATCTTTCAGTTCTTTTTAAACTTGAAAATTATATGACACTATATGAAAGCTTCCTTTCTAACCTCCAGATCTCTACATGACGACTATGTGTGCCCTGACAGGATCATTTTCAATGTTCTAGTTTTTGTCTCAATGCTTAAATTAAGCTAATAGAAATGATACCAGATTTTGATAAAATTATCACATACTCATTATAAAAATCAAAATACTGGTACTATCTCAACTTCAGCATAATGAATAGCTTGTGCCAATATAAAATCCCAGTCTTCCTGTTAAGTCAGGTGATAAAAACAAATAAATATACTTTCTAACATTAACGATTTTCTTAGCACAGGCTATTTGACATATAAAATCAATGAAAATGAAAAAAAAAAAAGGCATGCAGAGCCAGCACACAGTAAAGTCCTTAGTATTTATAAGCTGAAAGAATGAATGCATCCATAACAGTACGGATTCCCTTGTTTAGGATGTTTTTCAACACCAATCCATGAGTGTTATGGGAAAACCTGAAGTATCAACAATGATATGGATGAGTATTAAAAATCACAGTCAAGCTGTCATTTATAACCATGCTTTTAATACTGGACTCATGGGAGAACACCAAAAGCTCATTCCTTATAGCCACTTGTAGAAAGCCATTTGAGATCAGAACAACAATGAAAATAACAGAGAGCAGACTAGCTCTAACCCACCCAAAAAATTAGGAATAAGATCAAATGAAAACAAAAAGTATGGATAAGTTTTCTCTTACCAAGAATTATAATACCCAAGTGTCCATCAATCCATGAATGGATCAATAAACTGTGGTATATGTACACCATGGAATACTATGCAGCCCTAAAGAAAAACGGAGACTTTACCTCCCTCATGTTTACATGGATGGAACTGGAAAATGTTCTTCTTAGCAAAGTATCTCAGGAATGGAAGAAAAAGTATCCAATGTACACAGCCCTTTTATGAAACTAATCTATAGCTCTCAAAC
>CAUYQV010081619.1:0-68355 GCA_963574575.1 Galagoides demidoff
AATTTGATTAATGATCTTTAAAAAGTTGTTTGGCACACGTAAGGTCCTCTCAAGCACACCAGTTGAAAAGCACTACCCTGTAGCTTTAGGAGTATGTCTTCTCATTTCAATGAAATAACCCTAGAGTTACTTTCATTATACCTGTCTCACCAATAGAGAAAACTTAAAAGAAATTACAAAGTTTGCCCAAAAATACTCAATACAAAAAGGAGTCAAGTATACCTAGTACTATTTGAAAGTTAACTTCACACGTTTAACTCTGATCTAAACTCCCTCTTCTACCACTGCCTGTATTATCTTCTATTTTTCTTCCATACTAAGCACTGACCGTTTATAGATTTATTTTTCCATGTAACTTCTTAAACTATTAACCTATAGTTTTTCTATTTTCTCTGACATTTTCAGTACAGCTGCTAACAAAGCCAAGTAATAAATAACTCCCACCATCAGAGTCATTAAAGAGTACAGCAGTGAAGGGCTGAAACTGTCATACAGATCCTGCAAACAGGAAATAAGTTGGAGGTTTGTCTTATCCTTGAAGGACTGAGGCTCTACTAGAGATACATCTGGCTCTAGGCAACACCTTAGACAGGTGTTATTCCCGTCTTCTAATTACAAAAAAACTCATGCAGAAAATATTCACATATAACAAAAGTTTGCCATCATTCTCTAAAATAATCTATTCCATCATTTTTCCTATGAATGTTCTCGTACACAGCCTCACAGTCGTAAGTTAAAGAAACTGAATTTTACTATTCTATTATTTTATAACTCGTTTCACTTAATGCATCAGGTACGTCCAACTATACAATGAATGATACAGGTAGTACTAACACCCTAGATGCCTTTGATCCACATAGTAATCCCATTTGATAAGCTCATAATTTTTCCACATGCATAGTCTTATACACATATACAGGAAAACAAATGTGTCCTCTTCTGTAAAACTTGAGTCACACACATTCTAAATTTGAGATGCTTTCACCTAACATCTCTCCAAATAACTACACAATTTTTATTTATTTATTTAGAGACAAGCTTTGATTTTGTTGCCCTCAGTAGAGCGCCCTGGTGTCATAGCTCACAGTAACCTCAGACTATTCTCTTAATTTCAGAATATCAGTGGATACACGTTTTGTTTATCCACACTGTTTTTGTACAGATTGAGTCAAAAGTTAGAAGCATATCCTTTATCCAGACATAGAAACAGAGTTCTATTATTTCCATGCAAGAAATATCGTATGCCTCTCCACCTCCTCAGACTTTGATGTCTTTCAGTAACACCTTAACATAATTCCTGTCAATTTCACAATACCATCCTTGTTAATTTATGTCTTCACAACAGGCACTCTTCCTAATAAATACAAACATTGTAACCTAATCGTTTATACACTCTTATTAATCTGAAATGAAAGAACGGTGTATTCATAGTTTATTCTTCATTTATCTGTCTTATGCCAAGTAAATACACAGAAATCTGGACTCTGAGTTTTTCTCCCTAGATTGTTAGGTTGTTGAGGGCAGAGCCCATCTAATTTATACAGTCTCTGGCATAATCTCCATCTTCAGGGAGTTGTGTTCATTAGTAAGTGAAGGCAAGAAGTGTGTATAATCCTTAGAGAATGGGCTATGTTGGACCCCAGAGAAACAAAAGACATAATTAAAAGGCTTAATGTTGGGTCCTTCAGAATTTAATAAGAAGAGATTTTACTTCAGAATTTAATAAAAAGAGAGTTTACATCAAAATCTTAAAAAGTGTACATTTGGGGGCTTTGGGGGAATTAAATTCTATCTGTTGATTTAGGGTAAAATCTTCTCATGGAAATATTTAGAGATATCATTGGAATCTGAAAAGTGGGATGAATTTTTACTGAGTCCATTTGGCTAGAAATCACAAAACCCAGGGTGGGATACCCCAGGCCCTCGGGCACACTGGTATTATCACATCTGCTCTTAGAGCTACAGAGTTCTGACTTGGTAAAGGAGTATAAATTGTAAGAACAACCCCCAAGGCCAAATACAAGTCTGTTGTGTTATAACCTCCCCAGATTTGCAGGCTGCCAGCTGGTTCAGAGTTGGTCCTGCACGGAGCTCTGATAGCCACAGAACCTGAACCAGTACGGGGTTGTGGGCTTACTACAGTCCAGGACAAGACAGGAAAGTCATAGCACAGGTGCCCATTCTGGTTCTGCCACTCCCTAACTGTATGACCAGCAATTCATGTAACCCCTCTGGGCCTCAGTGTCCTCATCTGTAAAATGGGATTAATACCATTACCACCATGGAGGGCTGGTGAGAGGACAGTCAGGTCAGTGTCCAGTGAGCATCACCACCATGGAGGGCTGCTGTGAGGATAGATGAGTCAGTGTCCAGTGCACAGAGGAAGCCACGCTGAGTGTTAATTATTATCATTATTTGTTGGGTGAAGAATAAAACCATAACATGAAGAAATGTTCATGATATATTTTTATTTAGATTTTTAAAAATCACATTTCAAAACAGATATATGTCTAGAAAGATGTCTAATTAATATATAATGTATATGAATAGAAAATATATGAGTGGAAAATTTAAAAAATTAACAGTGCTTTCCTCAGACATAAGATTATACATCACTTTTATCTTTTTCTCTACAGTTTTAATATAATTTTTATTGAAAGAAAAATGATTATAATTTGATCCATAACCCAGGCCTCAGTTTCCTAACCCAGGGAGTGGGGTAGGTCTGCATGAGACTCTAGGCATCAGCTATCCAGACCAAGAAACTAAGTCACACAGCACAGCTAACTTTTCATTTCTATATGGTAAAAATGGCTTCTTAGAAATATCTTTCTTTCTTTCTTTTTTTTTTTAAGAGACAGAGTCTCACCTTATTGCCCTGGGTAAAGTGTCGTGGTGCCACAGCTCACAGCGACCTCCAACTCTTGGGCTTAGGCGATTCTCTTGCCTCAGCCTCCCAAGCAGCTGAGACTACAGGTGCCCACCACAATGCCCGGCTATTTTTTTATTGCAGTTTGGCTGGGGCTGAGTTCGAACCCGCCAGCCTAGGTATATGAGGCCGGCACCCTACTCACTGAGCCACAGGCGCCACCCAAAATATCTTTCTTTAAACCAAATCAGAGTCAGTAGTAAGCATGGAAATTAGTATAAAGAGTAAACAGACTTCTCTTACAAAGTTAATTACATCAATGCCAGTCTCACTAAATCCTAAATCCCTAGATACATCTCCAAGCCCGAGTGTGTGGAGACAGACAGTGACTGGACTCCAGAGGGAAGAAACAAGGCACTGCCCTTCAAGGGAAAAAGGCCGGGGGGTGGGAAGGGGGCATCGCCACACGGTGCCCGGCACTTTCTATTAAGTGATTTCCTCTCATCTGACATTGATGTGTTGTTCTTCCTACCCATTTGCCTGCTGGTTTACTGTTTAAAACCAAGAATAACAGTTTATGGTTTCAGTAGTTTTACAGCAGTACCAAAACCACAATGTCCAGTCCCATGTAGAAACTAGAAGAACTTTGTAAAACCCAAGCCAAGAGAGTAAGTGTCTGTACAGAGAGCAAAGAGCATTCCCTTTCCTTCTCTGGTGTTAAATTCACTATTAGATGTTGGTCCTGGAAATACTGCTAATGTTTCCAGGTACCAAGTAAACCCATGTTGTTCTCAAATCTCAATTACATCTTTGATGGCAGGACTGTCCAAAAGAGGCTTAGGTTAAGGTCCCAAACAATTCAGACCGACGCCAGGCTCCATGAACAAGACACTGGGCCTTTCTGAATCTCAGTTCCCTCACCTATAAAATGGGCGTATTAACATCACTTTTCATGAACTGCTATAAAAATATGCATATTTAGAAAGTACAAAGGATGAGGGTGAAATGTTAAAGGCATTTTAACCAAAGGAAACAAGAGGGGAAAACACTGTGTACAGGGCAAGGCTGCAACTCCCAGCACGCTGGCCCGCAGGCACAGGGACGCAGAGTGCCAGGTTTGTAGGTGCCGTCAGCCAAGTCACTAACAATCCAAACGGGCTCACGCATAGAAACTCAGAGTCTGAGGCAGAGTACATGCAACTTTCCAGAGCCTGTGAGGCTGCCTGGTCCATACACTAGGCCTGAACCGGCTGTGGCCTGTGCCCGGTGATGGACAGAGCAGGCCACACGATGACAGCTCTGCCCCTCCTGGGGCTCCGTGCTGAGTGGCGGGCACTTTAAGACGGCTTCCCTGCAGAAGCACAACTTTCCACATTTATTAACTTTACTTCCCCATCAGAGGATGGAGATATCTTCATCCTCTGTTAGGGTGAGCAGATTGTAGAGAAGTTAGGCAGTGAGACAAGGAAAGATGAGAGCCAAAGGGTAAGGTCTCTGGAAGGACGTCTCTGCTGTGGCCAGGTCAGCCTTCCTCCCCAGTGAGCCCGGTGCCCAGAACTTACCCTGCCAAGTTGTTTCTCTTTCTGTCCTCTCTGTCCTCTCTCACTCCATCCCCCTTTCTCTCTCCTTTCCTCTCTTCTTTCACCTTTTTGCAATATGTATTTCTTTAATACCTGCCACTTGGTAGACAAATATTGTAGCAACTGCTTCTTCTTCTTCTTTTATCCTTGCCTTTTTCTACTCCTTCATCAGAAAAATTTACGTATCTATTAGCATGCCAGCTACCCAAAAGAAAAACTGAAATTTCAATTCAGAAAACATCAATTGACCTGCTGTGTTATTCTGGGCACTAGGGGTATCAGACATGAATAAGATTGAGCCTTAGCCCCAAGGAACTCATAGGTGATGGGGAGACCCACATTCTAGCAGAGGTGGTGAGCTGTCCAAAGATTTGGGTACCCCTTTCAACATGGAGGGCTGATGTTGGGAAGGAGCCAGCAAGGACCTACATTTCTTATTCCACCCCCAGTTGTCTAAATGTTGTCAGGCAACAGAACGAGCTCTAGACAAAGAGACCCTCCAGGGGACCCTCTCCCCACACTCCTCTCCTGACTCCTGGCTAGAGATTGATGGTAAATTAAGGTCAACACAGAAGGCACAGGTTGAAGATAGCTGAACACCATCAGGCCGCGTCCCTGAATGACTGAAAATCGGGCTTTACATGAGCAAGAGATGCACTTTTATTGTAATAAACCTGAGTTTCCAAGGATTATCAGTCAGGACAGCTAGCACCTGTATCCCTCCCACTCATAGACATGACAGATCACTACTAGACAGGCACTTCCAAGTGCCTTCCCATGGCAGATACTGTTCCAGGGACTTATCAGTGACCAAGAGAGACCAAGGTCTCTGCATTCCTGATGCTGACATCCTGTTGGGGACCAAGTTCCATAAGAGGTGTTCAAAACTCATTGTTGAAGATGCAGCTCAAAGACTTGCTTACATTTTAGGAAAAAGAGTGGTGTTACTGAGGAATGAGGGAACTATGCATACACACTCATGGAAAGAACAGTGAACAACCCCAGCTTCACGGCATGAAAGAGCCTGTCTCCCCCTTTAATCTGAACCCTGCCCTGTCTTCAGCCTCAGGTAAGGAGAGGTGTTCTGACAAGAGTCGTCACATTAGTCTGGCTGTGCTCAGAGCCTGGTGCATCATCAAGCATTTCACAGGTGGCAATAAATGTCGGACAAAATCCAGTCTCACACTTTAAACTGTGCAGGGCGTGCACATCTCCCTGTTTATCAAAGGTTACTCAGGTTATTGGTATCTTTCTATAGACTCTTTTTTGAACAAAGTCTCACTCTGTCAGCCCAGGTAGAGTACGGTGGTGTCACAGCTCACAGCAACATCCAATACTTGGGTTCAAGTGATCCTCTTGCCTCAACCTTCTGAGCTGGGACTACAGGACTAGAACGTGTGGCTAATTTTCTATTTTTAGTAGAGACGGGGTAGTTTTTCTGTTTTTAGTAGTGATGGGGGTCTCACCACCTCTGCCTCCAAGAGTGCCGGGATCACAAGTGTAAACCACCGTGCCCAGCCTAAGTCACATGCTTTAAATAGCACAGAATTCATTAAAAACATGAAAACTCACTAGAGAGAAAATGGTCGCCCCAGGGAAGGTGAATCAGCATCGCAGAGGAATGTGGGAAAGGGCCAAAGCCTGGCCAAAGGCACCACCAAATGCGGCACTCGAGGAGAAATCTGAGAGCCAAAAGAGCGGGAAATTTTACAGAAAATACCACTAATGATAACAGCTCCACTTTTTATGACTTGGTAGAGGTTACAAACCATTCCCACCCCTATTACTTCAGTTGACATATTTAACAGCTCTTTGGGGTCGTTATTATTAACCTCAAGGAGATTAAGGGATTTACCCAAGTTCAGCAGCTAATAATAGAGAGTCAGAACTCGAACTCTGGTCTTTATTCTGCATCTAGAATAAGGCTCCAAGGTGAGGTGGGAGGTGCAGGGTGTACCCTGGGAATTTGCAGAAGGCAGTGTCCCTGGCAACTGAGAGTTCAATGTGCCCACTCCACTCAACTGGGCTCCCTCACAAGGAAAACAGAGGCAAGTCATTTTCTCCGTTACCCCTTGTCCTGCCAGTCACTGTTGTTGTTCTGCCAACATCACCATCTCATCCAGCTCCTTGACTGGACGAGGAAGTACCACTTAAGTTCAAGTCCGTTTAAAATGAAGGGGAAGGGAGGGGAACCGTCCCTTAGTACCTACCAGGTATCATGGGACTCTTTCAGAATAAGGGAAGGACCCAACATATACTTTGCAGAACGTTTTAGGGAACATGGAATTCAAGTTATTGAACACAAATTACAAAGTACTGGAGCGTTTACTGGCCAAATTTCCAAAAATGTCACCACAATTCCATTACAAAGTCCCAATAAGCTGTGTGACAAAGACATCACTTTAAAATTCCACCTGCTAGCAAAAGAGCTATCAAAATAACTTCAGAAAGAGTACTTATGTTATTTATTAGTATGTTTCTCTTTTTTTTGCCGTTTTGGCCGGGGTTGGGTTTGAACCTACCACCTCTGGCATATGGGGCCAGCACCCTACCCCCTTGAGCCACAGGCACTGCCCAGGATGTTTCTTTTGATACCATGGTAGGAGTCACTGAGAAGCTAGGATTCAATACGATGCCTGCTACACGGTGAGGGGATTGGCTTCTTAGGTTGAGGAGCAAATACACTGTGAATGAAGGACTTGAGTGTGGGTGGCCACCCGCACCCAGCACCCTACAGGTGGAAGCATCATTACCAAGGGGACAAAGTCCACTGGTGACCTGTGAGCACTATTACTCCACAGAGGACATCCAGAACTGGGCAGGGTCATAGCTCTGACTCACAGATGCCATCTCCATGACAGCTCCAGATAGTACTTCCCAAGCAAAAACAAGCCCATTATCCAATAAAATAAAAATTATAAGATGAAATAGAAAGAAAATGTGAAGAGCACCTAAAATCAAGATGAAAAAAAATTCTAAAATTCTCCAACCATCTTCAAAAGAAGAAGGTCTATTTAAAAAAGGCTGAATGTTCAGAGCCAATTGTTTTAACTCTGAGCCTTGATTGCTTTATGGTAAAACAAGAAGGCGAAGAGATCCACAAAGCACCTGAAAATTCACTATCATCTCAAACAAGTCTGCGACTCAGTAACTTCAAGAAAAGCTGATGATATATTGGTACCTAGTCAAGATGTGTGGCTCTCAGCTCTTGGTCTTCACTGCTGCTGTCTGCGAGTCTAAACACACTCACACTCACCCTGACTCCATCTTACCTCCTTGTGCACTCACCTTGGCCCACAGAAGTTTAAGGTTTTACCATCTTCTTCGTAAGACCAAGTCATATGGTGCATTTTCTTAGGGAGTGTTAGCCTTTACCCAAATTTCAAGTCCAGCAATATAAGCAACTGAAAGACAAAATTACCTCCCATTCCCAACTGGGAATAATGAAGAAAATGCAGGTAACTGTCACTTGCATTTCTAAAGAAGAAAGACAGTTCTACATTCATAGAAGAACACAAACTTACTAAAACATCTGATGCTCTGGTTAGTAATTCCATGGTCTTCATCAGCCAACTACCATGCCGGTGGATGCCATCTCTATCCTGAAAGATTATAAGATCCCATCTAAAAAGCTTCATAAACTTCCCTGAGCTCTGGCCAAATTACACACTGCCATGAAATACAATCATGCATATGACTGTGTCAGCACGATGTGTCATCCAGTTGTGTTTTTACAAAGGCCATTCTACATGAGGATAATAATGGGATCTGAAGGTTCCTGTAATTCACGCAGGAGAATTGTCCTAGGCTAAGGAGAAACAAATACTGGGATCTTGAAGGGCCTTAGCCTAGTTGGCAAAAAAAGAAAAGAGCACTTATGCATCAACCCGGCCAGAGAAAGGCTTCACCTTCTGGCCAAGCAGATTCCAACCTAATGGACAACTCAAATGAAAACCAGATTTTTTTCCTATTATCTGTAGCTACTGTTTCTGTCTTTTCCACTTTGCCAACTAACAGTCCTGGGCTCTGACTTCAGGAGGGATTATGCACAGGGCAGTGGTTTTGGCACACAAACATAAATGAATTCTCTTTGTCCCTCCTTCTTTATCTTTCTCTTATCCTCCCAGCCCAAAGTCTCTTGTGCTTTGGGAGACACATCCTGAACATGACTGGAACAAACAGGTTCACAGAAAACCATCATGTGAACGTAACATGTATGTGCTGCCTGAAGGGGACGGCAGGCCGTGTGTCTGGACACGTGTGCACCTCTATGCAGGGTAAATGTCACTACAGGCACAACACCGCACTGCTTCCTTCAGCACCACCAAACTGCTTTTTTCTTATAAGTTGTTAACATACAGCAGTTTCCCCCCTCTCTTATCCACAGTGTCACTTTCTATGCTTTCAATTACCCACAGTCAACCATGGTCTCAAAATATGAATGGAAATTTTCAGAAATAAACAACTTAGAAGTTTCAGATTGCACACTGTTCTGGGTAGCATGCTGAGATCCCCACTGTCCTGCTACGTCCTGTCTGGGACATGAATCATCACTTTGTCCAATGCACCCATACTAGGCTTTTGTTTTGTTTTGTTTGAGACACAGTCTCACTCTGTCACCCTTGGTAGAATCCTGCGGCGTCTCTACCAACTCACAGCAACTTCAAACTCTTGGGTTCAAGCAATTCTCCTGCTGCCCCACCCCCACCCCGCCCTGAGTAGTTGGGACTACAGGCCCTCACTACAATGCTCAACTTTTTTCCTATCTTTTAGTAGAGACCGGGTCTTACTCTTGCTCAAGCTGGTCTCCAATTCCTGAGCTCAAGGGATCCACCCACTTTAGCCTCCCAGAGTGCTGGGGTTACAGGCACCAGCCACAGCACCCACCTATCCACACTGTTTGTGATCCCCACCAGTCAGTCTCTTAGTAGCCCTCTGGGTCATCAAATCAACTGTCTCACAATCAGAGCAATTATGTTGAAGTAACCATTTTCTACTTAATAATGGCTCCAAAGTACAAGAGTAGTAATGTTGACAATTTGGAGACAGATCCACTGAGTGCTCTAAGTGAAAAGGTGAAATTAAGGAGGAAAGGGGGGAAAAGCATATGCTGAGGTTGCAAAGATCTACAGTAAGGACTAATCTTCCTTCCATGAAACTGTGAAAAAGCAAACAGAAATTCACACTTAGCACATCCAGAGTTCATGTCACGTGTAGTTTCAGGCATTCACTGAGGGTCTTGAAAGACATTCCCTGCAGAAAAAGAGGGGGCTTCTGTATATCTCTCACCCACTTTGGCTTACACCATCCGGAGATTGCAACTTTTCTGATATTCTTAATTGACATGAAAACCAGTGCTTCTTTTGTTTCCTAGAAACACTGAATTGAAGCCTAGAAATTTACCAAAGGCAACCAGAAAAAGGAAAAAGTCCATAGTCAGTAAAACATAAATAAAGAAACCACAAAAAAGAAAAGCCATTTAATCTACACATCATGACATTCATGAAGGGTACACTTGAAAAAAAAACTGTAAAAATCAGCCTCTTTTCTCTTCACCTCAATATAAGCCATCACAGGCAAACCGCCTTTGCGGTGAAGTTTAATGCATCCTTTTTCCCACCTCTTTGGCCCGGTCTATCTGTGCCCTTGCAGGATTCTCTTGTGCCTGCCCTTGCTCTTCCACACCACGCACACAGGGCTTAAGAAATGGGCCAGGGCTGGGAACTCTGCACAGCAAGCCTCTGGCGTCACTCTGGAAGCAGGAAGTACCACAGAAGTCTGAGGTTTCGCGCCTCACTGCCCTCTTCATACAGAATCCTCCCGGCAACACTGTGCCCAGAAGATGTTTACTGCCTATATGCATAGTCAATTGCCCCTCAAAGAAGCATGCCTGCCTCTGCAGACTGTGTCCACCACGGCAGAGATGGGAGGCATCCCCTGCAGCTGATACCATAGACCAAATCCATCTGCACATGCGCCTTGCTGCTTCATGCCTACTCCTGTCTGGTGGTCTTTGGCAAAGGTGCCCAAACACATCCAGTACCAATAGACCTCTGATGACCCTGGGGCGGGGTTGAGGGGGGCTGTGCCTCAGGGAAACCAGGCTTGCCACAAAGCCAGTCTCAACGACAGCTGCTGCTGGTCTCTCCTGTCACCCATTACCCTTCCCTGTTCTGTTTCTAGACAACACAGGCTGCAAAGCTGGGAGCACCTTGAGTCCTACTTTGTCTACACTGTAGATAAGAAACGTGAGTTTATGGAAGTCTGGCAACTTGTCATGAGTGGTGGCAGAGCTGGGTCAAACCCAGGACTGCTGCCCCACACAGGACTGCACAAGCCTGGGTCGCACAGTAAGAGAAGCATGCTGGTTTTCAGCCCTAGAGTTTCTGCTCACCAGTTGGGGAAACCTTCCGGGTGACCTTGGGGAAATAACATGTACCTATCTATGCCACTCAAGCTTTCACATCTGTAAAACAGACAGTAAATATAGCTGCAGTTGTGAGTTCTGAAGTGCTTAAAAGAATATATAATTTGTGCTCTTTGTACCAGTCAAGCTTCATAAACCACCCACAAGCCTCTTTCAGGGTGCTCGGCGGTCCCTTAGAGCTTTGGGTCGCACAGACTCTCAATCACCTTTACAGCGTCCGAGTCTCACAGACACAGGGAGGTGTCCGGCTGCTCCCGTAAGCATCCGCGTACCTGTGCACCATTGTGTACTGAGCCTCGCATGCGTCTGCGTACCTGTATGCCATTGTGTACTGAGTCCCGCGCATGCATCTGCGTACCTGTGTGCCATTGTGTACTGAGTCCCGCGTGCGTCTGCGTACCTGTGTGCTATTGTGTACCTGTGCACCATTGTTGTGTACTGAGTCCCACATGTGTCTGCATACCTGTGTGCCATCGTGTACTGAGTCCCGCGCATGCGTCTGCGTACCTGTGTGCTATTGTGTACCTGTGCACCATTGTGTACTGAGTCCTTCATGCGTCTGCGTACCTGTGCACCATTGTGTACTGAGTCCTGTGCTCTCCCCGTTTGACTATGGGTGTCGAGGGAATGGACGAGCCTGAAGCACCTTTGCACTTCCAGCACCTAGGCCAATTCCTGCCCCTAAGAAATGAATTCACGAATACTTACTGAATGACTGCAGAAGTGAACAAAATCACTGAGGGACAGAGACGGACTGAAGGTGACTGTATCGCTTTTTGATTTGCTGTATCAGTCAGGGTTCTCCAGAGAAACAGAACCAGTAAGATACAGACACACACCTAAAAGCTGGATGATGGGAGCTGGCTCGTACAAGTGCAGTCCTGTGACACAGCGTCCACAGTGGGAGAATGAGAAAAGCTGGGGTTGTGGTTAGTCCTGGTATGAAGACCTGAGAATCAGGGCGGGGGCCGCTAAGTCCCGGAGTCCAAAGGCCCAAGACCCAGGATCTCCTATGTCCAAGGACAGAAGAAGTTGAACTTCTTGGAAACATCAAATTTGCCTATCTCTTCTGTCCTCAGTGGGCTGGGTGATGCTGGCCCACACTGGTGTGGGCAGACACACTTTATTCAATGTACTGATTCAAATGCTAATCTCTCCTGGAAACACTCTCAGACACACCTTGTTCCCAGATGGACCAGGCAGTCTCTAACGCTTGTGCCTTTGTGAATGCTTCTTTCCCAGCAAAATTCTTACACCACCATCCTTATCTTCCATTTCCCCTTTCTTGCTTCTGCTTTGAGCAGACTCCTCCTCATCCCTCTAGACTCAGTTCTAGCATCATCACCCCTGGAAAATCTTTCAGCACCCCCTATCCAGCGTAAAGTACTCACCCTGGGTTGTAAACATCCTTATCTTTGCTGAGTTTCCCATTGGACTGAGCTCCCTAAGGGCAGGAAGTTTGTCTTTTTTGTCTTCCTATTCCCAGAATCCATTATGGAATTTTATACCTATTACTTTCAGCACAGCACAGGTATGTAATAGATGTTAAGTGAATGGATGACTGGAATAAATAATGATTTTCCTTGAGGTTTGAAAGATTGGCAAATTGACAGTAATAAGAGGGACTGGTGAACAGAACTAGGAAGGTGACATTCTCCTGTCTCCAAGCTCTCCAAAGAAAAGGAACTTGAGAAGTATGTGCAATTTATATTATTTGCTTGGTATGGACACTAAAAAGTAGATAAATGTTTACATTTTTAATGGGCCAGCTAGAGAACATATAATGTTCCTGAATTCTTTCCCTATAATGAAATCCCCATAAGTAGGTCATGACAGAAAGATTTATCTCAGTGGTCAGGTCCTCTTGCAGTGAAGGCAACTATAAAAATACCCCTTTCTGGATGTGGTGAGCCAGGGTGGCTTGGGATGGTCTGGAAAACACCATCTACACACCAGCCACCTGGAATCTAAAACAGGACTAGACTTTCACATGGTTTATTAGTATCGTCCGTGGAGCTCAAAATATTTTAAAATAGGATTTAGCTCCACATTTACCCTGGAAGAGAAAAGTCACATGTTCCTTTCAGGGTAGTTTCATTCATACATAATTAGAATAATACTGGTATACTCTAATATCTGAACATTTATTTAAAAACCAGTTATAAATTCCCAACAGTGATACAGAAAAAGGTAAGAATAAGTCCTTTAAATACTGAACCTCTATCATACATTTCAAATGAACTGAACTCACCAACCTCTCACTCATGCTCAACTTCTCAGGGACATACTAACTACTCAAGGCTAGGTTTGCTGAGCCTGGTCCTTCCCGGCTCCCCACATCAGGCCCTGAGTTGGGAAAGCATACAGGCAGTGTCACTGACCAGATCATGTTCAAACCCCAGCCTGCTCACTTCCTAGATATGTACTGAGCCTCTCTGAGTATCCATTCTCATCAGTAAAATGGGGCTGGTGATGCCCACGGGCACCAGCCTTCAAGACGCCCCAGTGCTGCCCTGCTGTCCTCACACCTCGGGCAGGCTCCTCTAGGGCCAACACCATCTGGCAGAAGTGATGCCACTTCCATCTTAAGGACTCTCTCTCTCTTCTCTCTCTCTTTCATCACTCCCTCTAGGGAAGCCAATAGATGCCACCTTTACAATAACCACGACCTCTGCTTAGCTGTCTTCTCCCAAGAGTCCATCACTCACAGGCCTACCCTGGGCGAGGCCCTGGAAATGAAGGCTCCTGACTGATGGCTCTGTGGCCCTGAGCAAGCTTCAGTTTCACCATGTGTTAAAACAGAAAAAAAGTTACATGTCATTTTGAGGATTAAATAAGATAATGAACTTGAATGTTTAGAAGAGTGAATTAAAGTGTTTAGTAATAATGTGTGCAATCACATCATTACTTTCTGCTGTGCGATGGGAATTGTGTTATACTTGTTTTAGAGATGACGCCATCAAGGCCCATCCCATCAGAGATTGGATTCACTCCTGATTTCTGAGATTTTAAAGAAAGGTCACGAATGAAACATAACTCTTCCTGAACTTACACAGTGAATACATGTATTTAAAAATTGCCCTGTATATAAACTACGATGATAAAAGCCAGAAAGTGATTGCCTCCTGGTAGAGATGGGGGGCAATGATGGGGGGGTATGACTGACTGCAAAGGGGCATGAAAGAATTTTCTGGAATGATGGAAATATTCTATAACTTGCTTCAGGTAGTTCACAAATGGACACAACTGTTAAAACTGATGGAATGGAACATTTATAATTCATCTGTGCTCATTATACCTCAATAAAGAGAATAAAAGTGAACAGAAGTAAAAAAGTTACCTTATGGCTTGATGCCCATAGTTCAGTGGTTAGGGCACCAGCCACATACACTGGGGCTGGTAGGTTTGAACCTGGCCTGGGCCTGCTAAACAACAATGATAACAACAGCAACAATAAAAGTTGCTGGGTGTTGTGATGGGCACCTGTAGTCCCAGTTACTTGGGAGGCTGAGGCAAAAGAATTGCTTAATCCCAAGAGTTTGAGTTTGCTGTGAGCTGTTACGCCATGGCACTCTACCCAGGATGACATAGTGAGACTCTGTCTCAAACAAACAAACAAAAATAGAAGTTACCTTACACATTCCAAAAAAAGCTTTGGCCCCCTGCCACCACCTCAGACCCACCCCTCCCTTCCTCCCTGTATATTCTCATGGAAGAAAGGACAACTCAGGGACAGGCAATAGCCTGCTGCATTTTCCCAACCAAGCCCAAAACAAAACAGGAGATAATAGCACAGAGGACGGCATACTCCACGGGGCCTTCACACATGCTTCTCCTCTCCCTTGGAGGTAGTCTCTGCCCACTCTCCAGAGTCAGCTCCAAGCCACCCACATGGACTGTGGCCCAGACAGCCCAGGTGGAGACAGAAGGTCTCAGTCTCCCTGGGTATCAATCTAGCACCTAACAGGAAATTCATTTGGGAGGAAGAAGGAGTGTGGACAAGTCAGAATCCTTCCATCCTTCTTACAGAGCAGAAAAACATCATATATCCAGGTAACTACAGTGACTCGGACTTGCTCAAATGTCAACCCCCATTCCCATCCCACCCGCCGGGTGGTGAGCTGTGCGGGCAATGTTAATGTCCAGTTCAGCGGAACATGTGCCTGTGTGGAGGAGGGAAGCTGAGGATGGAGTTGTTGCCCCCAATTTTTATTTTGGGGGGGTTATTTAATTTTTTTATTGTTCGGGGATCATTCGAACCAGCCACAATTCAGCTTTGTACCATTGGGAAAGAACCAGGTTACACTGCTTGCCTTTGTCAGGTAGTCCCTCTTGTATTTGTGTCCCGCCCCCAAGAGGTGTGTCACACACTGTGACCCCCCCCACCCCCAACCTTCTTCCCTCTCTCCACTCCCCCTTTCCCCTTTGGAATGGGGTGGAACAAGATGGTGGACCAAAAAGAGTTCCACGAAACACCCCTACTACAACTGAGGAACGGGAGAAAGCCAGGCTGAGCCTGGCATGGCATCCTTGCCTGGACTGTGGCTCGGGGTGCACAGCAAGGTGAAAAGGGGCTGGATACAGTACACGAACACAAGCAGAGGGGTTCTGACACACTAGGCAAGTTCTCACGAGCAGGAACCACCAGCCCCTCCAAGGAGGTCTGGGAGGAGAGGAAACCATTTTGCAGTTTTCAGTTGTTGGGGAAAGTGCAGGTGAGGGGAAAGCCTAGAACAGTGTGCACACCTGAACAGCATGCAGCAGCCAGTTGTGAGGGCTGGTCGGACTGGACTTGAGACCAGTTCAGTGGAGGCAGAGATGGCCATCTGAGATGGTCTTGGCAGCCGGGGGTGGCCATTATGGGAAGGCCGGGAGGAGGTCGTGAGGGTGGACCTCCTAAGGCCTTCTTAGTTCCTCCTGCTGGGATCTGACCTCCAATCGTGACAGGCTCAGGGACTCCTGCATCCCACGGGAACTGCTGTCTGGGGGCACAGTGAGACCTGCCTCTGAAGGGTTCTGGAGAGCTTTGAGATCCCAACCCAGCAGGGCCTTAATGCTGAGGAAATAATCAGGCGATCACTGCAGACAATTAAGTTGGGAGCAGGTCTATGCCTGGGAGCTAAAAAGAGGTTACCAGTGGTGTTGTCTGTCCCCTAAAGCTACAGTGCCACCTGGTGTCCTAGCTATATTTTGCAATACAAATATATTCCTACTAAAGTTGGACCCTTCTGCCATATATATACATGTACATATATATATTATATATGTATATATAATATATAATGTTTTAAATTCTGTATCTATTCTTTTTTCTCTTGTTGTTAGTATTTTTTTTCCTTTTCCTTTTTTGTTCCTTCATTTATTAGTTGTTGAGGTTGCTTACTGCTGGTTGTTAGAACTTTTTGTTATTTTGTATTGATGTGTTTGGGTTCCTGCTAATTTGGTTGGTTGGTTCTTTTCTTAACTTCCATTTTTACTTCCATCAAGAGCAAGGGATCCTGTATTTTTTGGTCGTAGTATTGTAGCCTTCTCTATTCTCTCTCCCTATCATCCCTCGACATTCTCTCTTTGGATAGAGACTCTTCTACCTTTCTCATCTCTCCCACATAAACTGCACCTGCAATAGCTAAGATATCCCCTCCCTTGTGGGGGGAGGGGGGGTCTTTTTTCTTTCTTTTTTTTAATCCCACTTCCCTCTCTCTCCTTAATTTGATACAACAGTATTTTTAATTTCCTTGATCTATTCTTATTTCATTCTTACTTCTTTTATCTTTTTTTGTTTTTCTTTTTTTGCTGAGAGCTGGGGTGACACAGATGAGGTCTGGCAAGTGGTCTGGCTCAAGGGGGCTAAGAGACCTTTCTACCTTTGGCCTTAGAAAAACAGTTTTGGCACAACACTGCAGAATTTTTCTATTTCATTTTCATCTCTACTTAAATTTTTCCTTCTAATTTTTTACTTCTGCCCTTTTTCGTCTCTTCCTATTTTTGGCAGAGGAAGAGGCTGGCTCCACTCAGGCTGGTAAGAAGCACCTGAGGAACCCACTGAGTTCCACCCCTCAAAATCCTTGAGTTACAGGCATGGCCACCGTGCTGATCAATACCATGTCTTCCATCACCCTCATCCTCTCTTCCTGACCTCTTTCTCTCCTACTCTTTAAGTCAGTCTTTTTCTGTTACTCCCATTTTTTTTTTCCTTTTCTTTACTCTTTCCTTCTCTGTGCATCTTTCTTTCTTTTCCTCTGGTTTCTCCCTGCTCACTCTTTCCCTTTCTCCTCCTTCTAGCCTCATACCAAGAGGCCTCTTCACCCCTAAACTCTGAGACAAGGTAATTTGAAACAAAGGAGGAAGTGAGAAGAAAAAGGGAGCACAAGGAGGTGAACAAGAAGAAAGCACATTGAGGAGGAACCACAGAAAAATTCAGGTACCATAAAAAACCAAAATAGAACAACTCTGGCTCACTACCCATAGCACAGTGGTTATGGTGCCAGCCACATACACCGAAGTTGGTGGGTTCAAACCCAGCCCTGGCCAGCTAACCAACAATGACAACTTCAACAAAAAATGGCCACCCCTTGTGGTGGTCACCTGTAGTCAGTCCCAGCTACTTGGGAGGCTGAGGCAAGAGAATCACTTGAGCCCAAGAGTTTGAGGTTGCTGTGAGCTGTGATGCCACAGCACTCTACCCAGGGTGACATAGTGAGACTCTGTCTCAAAAAAAAAAAAAAAAATACAAAATAGAACAACTCCTCCAAGGGATCACAAGGCAGCTTTTACAGAAGATTCCTCCTATAAAGAATGGATCTGACAGAAAGGGAAATTAAAATATGGATGATTAAGACAATAAAGGGAATGGATGAGAAAATGGAAAGGCAGAACCAAAAGTCAGATGAGAGATGTGTAGAATACAGGAAGGATGTGGTGGAGCTTAAGGAAATGAAGGAGACAATCAGGGAATGTAAAGATGCAGTAGAAAGTATCAAAAACAGGTTAGACCATGGAGAAAAAAGAACCTCAGGACAAAGTTTTTGAGTTAATCCAGGTAGTTAAAGGACAGAAAAGAAGAGAGAGAAAGCAGAGCAGGTGCTTAGAGAACTACAAGACTCCACAAAGCATTCAAACATACAAATGACAGGGATTCCTAAAGGGGAAGAACATGGTTTCAAAGGAATGGAAGCCCTACAAAGACCATCATAAAGGAAAACGTCCCAAGTTTTACTAAAGATTCCCACACACTCCTTTCAAATGGATATCGAACCCCAGGTCATCTCAACACAAACAGCTTCTCCAGGACACATTGTAATGAACCTGTCCAAAGTCAACATGAGGGAGACAATTTTGTAAGCAGCCAGGAGTAAGCGCCAACTGGCCTACAAGGGCAGAGCCACTAAGATGACAGCAGACTTTTCAACTGAAACTTTCCAAGCCAGAGAAGCATGACCATCCACCTTTAATATCCTTAAACAAGATAATTTTCAGCCTAGAATTCTTTATCCTGCTATACTAAGCTTCAAAATTGATGGAGAAATCAAATCTTTTGTAGATATACAAGCACTGAGAAAGTCTGCCACAACAAGATCAGCTATACAGGAAATACTTAGACCTATTCTCAACACTGAACACCACAGTGGACCAGCACCAAAGTAAACACCTAGAAGCCAAAGGACTAAACTTAGCTTCCACCATGGCACAAAGAACAAAACTACACAACAGACTTTCTCATAACAAGATGAATAAAATTCTACCACAATTACCAATACTCTGAATAACTGTCAATGGAATTGAATTCTCCACTGAAGAGGAACAGGCTGGCTGACTGGATAAAAAAGCACAAGCCATCCATATGCTGTCTCCAGGAGACACACCTAGTCTGAAGGACAAATCAACACTCAGGGTTAAGGGATGGAAAATAGTATTTCAAGCAAATAGAAATCAGAAGACAAGAGGGGTCGTAATTTTATTCTCAGATACAAGATTCAAAGCAACTATAGTTAAGAAAAACAAAGATGGACACTTCATACTGGTCAAAGGAACAATACAACAAGAAGTCATCTCAATTTTAAATAATTGTACCTCCCCCCCCCCCTTTTTTTCTCTCTTTGGAAGAAGAGAGAAATATGAGCTTGAGGAGAAAAAAATTCTTCTTCCCTAAATCTAAGGGGAAATGGTATAGCTGCCAACCTCCAGCATTCTGAAGGAGACCCAGAGGCCTTGGCAGCCCTGGTTTTTGAACACCATGAGCTAAGTGTGGAGATGGGGTGCTCAGCCATGGGACTCACTCTCATCAAATCCTTGCCTCAACAGAATTATAGATCACTATGTGCCACCAATCACCCCAGATCCCAGGCAAGTAGTGAAAACAATGTATGTAAAATCCAAGATGCCAAAACCCAGGAATAAGAATATCAGGGCTAGAAGGGACCTACTACAGCCACCTCATTCTTCAGAAGAGGAGCAGCCCACAGTGAAGTGCCCCAACACAGGGGAGGGCACAGTGCAGGGGCACCAGACCGGCTCTGCTGCACCAACTCTGTGTCCGAGGTGTCTCTGAGAGTCTACCCCTGAGACAGAAATGCTCACAGGCAACAAACAGCTCAGAGACACTAAGAGACAGGGAGCAAGTAAGATCCTGCTCTGCCTCCTCTTTCCTGACCCTGCAGGGCACAGGCATCTGTGGACACACCTGTCTCCACCCCTGGAGAAAGCCTCTTTGGAGCAAAGGCCACACCCAGAAGCTGTCATTGGTCCTCCAAAGCCCCCCACACTACCATTACTTTCCCCCTTTTTCTCAATGGAATAATACCCACCTTTCTGCGGCCCCCACTTAGACAAAACCATAAAGGGAAAAGGTACCAGCCTCAGGCTTCCTTCCTCCCCAAAGCTACTCATGACTGCTGGGCTGTGCCATCCACTGCCCATCACACCCCTGGCTCCCCTCAGAGGAACCCACAGAGCCAGCATCTTTCATTGACAACTATGCTAACATTTCTGGATCTTTGGTTACCCCCTGAAAAATGAGATCGTGTCTCCTTACTCAGCATGTTATTTCAATGCAGCTATTATGTAGTTTTTCTATATGCTAGTACACTCTTAAAGTGCTTTACCTGTGTGAACTGATTGAACTCCTGCAATAAATCTAGGAGATAAGCACTATTAATTTTCCCACTTTCCAGAGTAGAAAGGGAGACATAAAGAGATCAGACAACCTGCCCGAGGCTACTCAGTGCCACAGCTACACAGGCAAGTTGGGTTAAAATGCAGGCAGTCTGGCTGCAGAGCACATCCCCTGAGTCACTATGCTGTCTCATCTCTCCAAATTACCTTGGTGCTGTGCTGCCCCTCCACAAAACAAAGCAGATCCATCAGGCACTTTCCCCTCTGTGTTCTCACAGCATTCTCTTCTTCCTGCTATTTTTGCCAGAACTTTCCACACCAATCCAAAATGTTTTGTATAAACACCTATCTCCTCCCCTGGACTATGAGTTGCTTGTGAAGACAGACTTTATTTATCTCTGTTATGGTTAAATAGATATTTGCTGAACCAATGAATGAATGAATGAATGAATGAATAAACAGATTCTTTTCCAAAGGGGAAATGCTCTAATCTGAAAGATACTAAAAGTCCCTCATTTACTAAAACCCAGGAGGCTAAGGTTACAGGTCCTGCCACCCAACTAACTGTGTGACCTTGAGCAACTTCCTTCACCTCTCTGGTCCTTAGTATCCTCCTTGCCAAAATGAAGGGGTTGGGCTTGATAACGTCTGAGTTCTCTTTCAGCTGTGAATTCCTAGGATCATGGTGTTGGGGCAGATCAGTGAGAAAAGAGCCCGCAGACAGGCTTGGCTTCTAGGTCCCTCATGTCCCCCTCAGGTGCAGATGCCACCAGTCTGACTTGATCTAGAGCAGGCAGGAATGTTACCGGGGAAGGTAAGGCACCAACCGTAACCAAGCCTGGGAGTGCCCCCTCCATGTGGGAACCACAAAGGCGTAGCAAGAGTCCAGGTGCTTTCTGGGGCCCACTGGCCCCCCACTATGAAAGGAATGAGACCAGCCACTGCTGTCTACACCAAGGCCACCGAGTCACCTGCACATCAGGAAGGGGTCACGCCACTTGAGTCAAACCCACACTGTTCTTCTCAGTGCTCCCCCCTCCTGTGACTGCCCCGTGACACTCTTGGCAATGTGTGAAGGCCTCAGCAGGCAGGTTCAGGACGCAGCTCCCCGCCCCTCCACTCAGACTGCACCTTCTCCTTCCTCATGGGGGGTGGGGGGGGTGGTGAAGCAGTACTCTCACCCAAAAGCGCTGATCCCTCTGGATGAACGTTTCTCCCAGGGGCAGGGGAAGAAGGATAGTGATGGTGGGAACCTCGTTTACTGAGCAACGACGAGATGAAACTGGCATGAGAAATCAGACTCAGAACTGAAGCTGGCAAAACATCTGACAAACTGTTGGCGGCTGGAGACGACAACACGGGCACACAGAGCCACGGGCGGCACAGAGCACCAGTCAGCAGCAGGACTCCCTGTGTTTTCTGGCCTCTTCTCTGCAGCCAGCTCATTTCACCCAGTCATAACACAGGTTTTAACAAAAGCTCAGAGCTGGGAAATGAAGGTTCTCTGTCTTGTCTCCCAGGTATTTTTATTGGAAGGTATCTTCTTTCCCGGGCAAGTATTTTATGGGATATCTTTGAGTGAGCAGCCCAGAAAGCAGAATAAGGAGGAGATTAAAGAGGGTGAGGACGCTTAAGAATACAACCAACAAGGTCCAGCTAAGGACAGAAAGGCACCACCGTCACTGCAGCAAGCCAAGAAGCCTGCCCCAACATGAAGTCAATGCAACCCAGAAACTCAGCTTAAAGGCTGGGCTCACATTCATGGATGTTTATTTTCTGGTTTTAGCAAAGACAGTCCAGTGTAGGAATATGTTTTTTCCCTAGAGTGAAAAAATCTGAGTTAAAGGGCCTTTGGCCCAAACCCTATCTCAAACTTAAGTCCCTTCTACAGTAACTCCAACAAGTGTTAACCCATCCTCTGAGTGAAGCTCTCATCATTGGAGGCTTCACCTAGAAATTGAGCTGAAATCTGCTCTCCAGAAATGTCTACCCCTTTTTCATCACTCTACAGGACATAAAGCTAGTTTTTAATCTACCAATGATCTTTAAAATATTTGAGGACAGTCCTGTTTTTCTCTCTCCAGGTTTAGCAAACCTAAAATCATCAACCAAAATACCTCCCCACCCTGGTCGCTTTCCTCTGGACACATGTCAGCTAATTTTTACCTTTAAATTCGTCACATGCCTTTTTATAGTCTGATCTTGATAGAAGCCAGAACTATTACGCTTCTTTTGGAACACTCTATACCCATCACTATTTTCTCAATGTGGACATCTCACACTGTGGATGAGTGAAGTTTGTAAGCAAAATATGACCCTTTTCACGCTCAGTATACCGAGGCTTAGCATTCCTCCATCCTATTCTTGTACAGTTGGTTGTTTCAGCCAAAGTACAGAATTGTACATTTTTCCCTGGTAAGTATCCTCTGGTTTGGAGTCATTCAAGCTTTTAAGACATCTGGTTTCAGATCCACAGTTTCACAAACCTTCCAAAAAATGAGTCTTCTGCTAATTTGAACAGCACATACATCATCTTTGTCTAACCAAGTCACTGAATAAAGGTTAAACAGAACAGGCCAAGGCCAGTACTCTGAAGGGTGACACTAGAGCCTTCTCTCCAGACTCATATTTCTCAAGGCATCAGTGTGGTCTGGTGCTATCTCAGTCCTCCTGGGCTTCCACATCCAACGCGCTCGGTGGGGAGAACAGAGCCATTTGCCCTCTCTGGTGCACAAAGCGATTTGCCCTGCCTCAGACACACTTTGCTGCTCCTGCCTCCGTGTCCTCAGTTTGCCTCCTCCGCTTGGAATGTCCGTTTCCTGACTGTTCCCCTGGTGTTCCCCTACTACTAATTTTTCAGCGTCAACTCAGAGTTCCACCTGCCGGTGATGTCCTTCTCTGCTCCACGCAGTTAGGTGCTCCTGGAGCACCTGCACTACCGTTCACTACGGCCCCTGACATACCGAGCTGCAGCTGCCTGCTCTCCCCCAGAAAACCAGGGACAGAAAACAGGCACTGTACTTGCCATCATCCCCTCTCCCAGCTTCCTAGAAGATTGGACTAATAATCAATCACAACATCCAGGTGAAGCTTCAGAATCCCTCCCAACCATCCAGGCAACCACTCCCTGAAATCCAATTAAATAACTGGAGCTGACACTTAGGTTGAAACCTTATACCACATTTTAGATTTCCTTAAGAGTAGAAACCATGCCTCATTCACCTTTGTATGACTAAGCCCAGCAAAGTGTCTGGCATAAAACTAAATCGATCAATGTTGGTTGAATGAATGACTTTGTTACCAAAGAGCTTGCATTTAGAAAATGAATTTTCCCACATGCACACGTGTATAAGATCCCTATATACCAGTCCATGCCTGTGATCCCAGCACTTTGGGAGGCTGAGGTAGGAGGATCAAAACCAGCCTGCAGATATCATTTGTATAAAAAATTATTTGAAAATTAGCCAGACATAGAGGTGCGTGAGTGTAGTCCTAGCCACTCGGGAAGCTGAGAAAGAAGGATCACCTATAGGAGGTGGAGGTTGCAGTGAGCTGTGACTGCTCCACCTCACTCCAGCCTGGGCAACAGAATGAAATCTTGTTTCTTAAAAAATAGTAATTTTGTTTCACTGGCCCCATATACCAGAGGTGGTGGGGTTTAAACCTGGCCCTGGCCAAAAACTGAAAATAATATGATAATAATAATTTTTTAAATACCTATATACAAAACAATTCCAATTATTTTGGTAGTGGCCAAAGGTAGCCACTGGCACTAATTGTGATTAATACTGGAGAATAATAATTGACCATTAGGTAAGAATTTTCTCCACCTGATTCTGAGCAGGGTCTCCTGAAAGGCTGGCCTGATTGGTCTTGGTGTCCACAGCCCTCACTTGACACCCACATGTGCAGGGCCTTACCAGCCTGGAAACAATTTGACTGTTTTCTCAGATTTATGGATCCTAAATATCTATTAGGTGATAGTAATTTTAGGAGATCTGAATGCCAGCACTGAAAATGGGTCTGCCAAAGTTTTATCCGTAAGAAATCTGTGTTATGAAGATTGCTTCCATGGAAAACTCTTCACAGACAGCTGCCTAAACAAAAAGACTAAAAAAAAAAAAAAAACCTAAAGAAACTCACTGATTATCACACCGTAGAGCCAGCTGTGCTTAAGTAAAGGTCAAACAGGGGCCAGCACCATTAGTGACTATTATTAATTATTTAGTAATTAGCACTTCCTTGTGCCGCTACCTATGGAAAGGATATTTAAGGTCTTAAATTTAATCTAGTCCCCAACTTGACTATTATAGACTCACAAGTTATACAGAGCAGAACTTATAAATAAGGAAGATAAGAAAATTAAGATAGACCAGTCTCCTTTATTTTCATAAGTAACTTTCAGAGGCCCCAGTACTAAATTCAAACCACATTCTGGGGCTTTGTGAAGACACTTTGTAAATTGGGAGTGGATGGTAGTACTTGGCTAATAGTAGGTGACCAATAAAAGTTAATGAATGGATGGGTGTGTGGATGGATATGTAACTCTGCCTATGGAGTAACTAGAAAATCAAATCTCTTGATCTAACTGCCTAGAAACCAAAAAAGAACCTGGCACAATCAGCAAGAAAGCCAATACCTCAAACACAGCTCAAATTAAGTTATTAGATTCAGATTCTTTTGCGGGCAAAAGAAACAATTTAGAAGATTATAAAGGAAGACTTGGGGTCTGACCATCACTGACTTGGACGTCCTCATGTAGAACATGACTCCACATCACGGCAGGACACACAGGGTGGGCCTCTCTATTCTTGTGGAGCCTTGGGTTTTTCTCCAGCTGGGAAACTATTACCCCATCAACTTTAAACATATCACTTGCCTCAAGCTGGAAAGGCCCCATGAGAAAAATAATTTGGCTGCTAGACATTTCTAGATTTTGTTCTGAGTAAAGGGCTCCAATTTTTCCATGCTTATTAATTTCTTGGCATTGTTTAATCTGCAATACTAATAACAGTATCCAACATGTATTAAGCTCTTACTTTGAACCAGGCACTGTTCTCAGCATTACACAAGCATCACCACATTTAACTCTTACAAGAGCCTTTATAGGGCGGGGCCCGCAGCTCAGTGGATAGGATGTCAGCCATGTACACCAGGGCTGGCGGGTTCAAGCCTGGCCCGGGGCCTGCTAAATAACAATGACAACTGCAACAAAAAAAATATCTGGGCATTGTGGAGGGTGCCTGTAGTCCCAGCTACTCAGGAGGCTGAGGCAAGAGAATGGCTTAAGCCCAAGAGTTAGAGGTTGCTGTGAGCTGTGACACCACAGCACTCCACTGAAGATGACATAGTGAGACTCTGTCTCAAAAAAAAAGAAGAAAAAAAGAAGAGCCCTTACAGTATCCTATTATGACCTACATTTCACTGATGAGGAAGTGGGCACAGAGATGGTAGATGATTTCCTACATCAGCCAGCTAAGACATGGCAGACTCTGAATTCGCACCCTGCAACCTGTCCACCTGACATCAAAACCTCCCTTAGATGAGTATGATCCATACAAGTTTCATAAAGAGAAGACCTAACCCTTACCTGCTGGGCACCCCCACCCAAACCCACCCCCAATCCACTATTTTAAAAAATCAAAATTGCATTCTACTTCTCTTATCAACAAGGCAGATAATTGAATTTCTCTGTCTTGATATCATGCTGGGTTTTTTTTCTCTCCTCAACCCCTAAATTAGCATTAACCCAGGTCTGCTCTGAGGGAAGCTCTATGATAAAGTTTTCTATATTCGAAGAAGTTTGAAAAATGGGGGATTAAACAGTTCAAGAAAACCTCTTCTCCAGGTCTCTCTGTATTGAAGTCTTCAAGGGCAGGCCAGGACGGAAGGGCAGAGTTTTGTAAACCTGAGTAGAGAACCCTTTGTCACACAAGGTCCCCCAGAATACATGTAAGAAATTACCAGCAAGGAAGGTGGCTCCCACGCTGCGGCTGGGCCTCATCTCAGAGCACAGGCCTCTCCCTAGAGTTCCTAAAGCTCTAAGTTACACACAGCCTTTCATTTCCACCTTGTCTCCACTTGCCCCCTCTCACAAACCCTGTCCCTCTGACCAACCATGACAGAAGACTTATCATCCACAAGGGGAGCAAGAGGGTGTTTGGTTTTTTTCCTTTATAAATTTGTTTCCTAATTTCAGGTCAAATGTAGTGCCAGGAAATAGTCCTAACTCCGTTGAATGCCCTTTCCCCAGGTAACAATAATAAGAATTAAGTAATCTGGCTGGGTTTCCTTTTATTTTTTCCCCCTTCCTTATTATCAGGATGTAATAAAAATAAATAAATAGGTGGCACCTGTAGCTCAAGCAGCTAAGGCACCAGCCACATACACTAGAGCTGGTGGGTTCAAATCTAGCCCTGGGCTTGCCAAACAGTGACAACTACAACCAAAAAATAGTCGACTGTTGTGACAGGCACCTGTCGTCCCAGCTACTTGGGAGACTGAGGCAAGAGAATCGCTTAAGCCTAGGAGTTTGGGGTTGCTGTGAGCTGTGACGCCATGGCACTCTACCCAGGGCAATAGCTAGAGGCTCTGTCTCAAAAAAATAAATGAGTAAATAAAGAAAGAAAGAAAATACACGGTAAAGAAATAGAAACGAAAAGATAAAGCTTTGCTCAAAGCCTGTGCTCCAGCTCAACTGTACACCTGACTCATTCCAAGTTGCTTGGCTTCTATTTCTCTTTCCTCTGCTTATTTTCTTTTAAGTTAAATTTTCCTTTCAATGTAAGTTGTAATATTTTAGGTTGTCAAACAGTTTAGAGAGGAAGCAGCTAACTAATTAATGACGTTATTCAACAAACGGCTCCTCGGGAACTACGACGAAACAGGCTCCATGCAACACAGACACCAAGCAGACCACAGGCCACACCTCATGGAGTTCACAGTCACGGGGGAGACTGGCAGGAAATAAGCCCAGGACTATGCATGTGTTTATGTAGAAAAACTGCATCCAACAATTAGTAGGAAATTGTAATGTAGTAACAAATCATGACAGAGCCCTAACAGTGTGCAGGAAGTTAGAATGGACGCCCCAAGCAAGGGAGCCAGGGAGGAGGGTGAGGCAGAGATGAAGGGTGAAGGATGAGAAAGGCTGGCGCTAAGGAACCGGTCAGCCAGGCCAGGCCCACAGTGTCCACAGCCAAGCCACGGTTAGGATTCTAGTCCCCAACTTGTAAGAAAATGGAAGCCATAAGAGTTTTAAGCAGGAGAGGCTCATGATCAGATTTCTGTTTTAAAAAAAAAAAAAAAAAAAAATTTCACCTACGATGTGGGGAACAGATTAGAAGAAGACAGAGAAAACATACAGAGGCTGCTACAAGCTGCAGGCCTTGAACCTGTTAAGCATAAAACAATTAGGTTTATTTCCAATCAGTTCCTCACTGCTAAGGAATGCAAATGGTGTTTTCAGAGCAAAGGAGAAATAAAGGAATACCAGGAAGTGTGAGAGAGCCAAGGCATGTTAGGGAATGTGCCCTTCCCCAGCACTCCACACTGGTCCTAAAAGAGCCCTTCATCCCCCTGGTCCTGCAGACCCTGCTGACTCCGTGCTGGCAGGAAAGCGCAGCACGGCCTTTCTGGAGTCACGGAGGCCACACCATCTGCCCACAGTCCAGCTGAGTGCTAAAGCAGAGTAAGAAAGCAGATGTAAAGGTGGCATGAAATCAAACCAGATGCCAGAGAGGTCCTTGGAGGTAAGCCCACTGACTGGAAGAACGGTTCATCTCGGAAGGGATGTTTCTGTGCTAAGAGTCCAGACTCGAGGCTAAGGGAAGCTCTCACTCACCCACAGCGGCCTGCAAGGCCCCACCTATGCATTCCAACGAGGAGCATCTTTGTCTCATGACATGCTCTCACTAATTCATCAGCTAATTTATAAACTTTGACAGCACACATCAAGTGGGCCCAGTATCATTCCTTCACTGTGTCCCCCTCCTCCCAAAACTGTCCAATAAATCATTTCTTCTATAGAAGCTGATACATTTTCCTCTTTAAATTGAAAGTCTAAGTCTTCCCTAAGGGAAAAAAAACCAATATCCCCTAAATTTTCTCTAAAAACAGTAAGAAAAAATGCACAAGTCTCCTCTGGCCGGCCCTGGAAAGCAGTGCTGATTCCTCAGCGCTCTCCACGCTGCATGGAGCACTTCTGTCCTCCTTACACAAACTCCACCTCACTCTGCCCACTCCAGGGCCAAACCTTTAACCGTAATTTTACAAATAAGGAATAAAAGGTATAGTTTACATTATATTTCACTCTTACCACCCACCAGATTCCACACACACTGTCACGCAATCCTTACAACGTCAGGTTAGGTAGCATTGTCATCCCCACCACACATCAGGAAACTGAGGTGAATTCAACATCTGCCCTCGTCACATGAGTCCCAGAGACACAGTGTGAACCACTGCCAAGGCCAAGTGCCTCATCACCAAGGCCTTCCCCCCACAGGAATTTCACTCTCCTTCTGAGTTAAATTTCTTCTTTTTCTTTCAACTTCATGCAGGTGTTCAAGTTTTTCGATCTTGCTGGTTGAATGCTTGCTCCCACCTCACTGGGAAATCAAGAGTTGAACATCTGAAGAAAAGTTAGGGGACAGGCACAGCAGTTCACGGCCACAAACCCAGCACTCTGGGCAGAAGAGACAGGCGGATGCTGTGAGTTCCAGAATTTGAGACCAGCACACACACGAGCCCATCTCTACTAAAAATAGAAAAACTAGCTGGGCCTTGTGGCAGGCTCCTGTTGTTCCAGCTACTCGGGAGGCTGAGGCAGGAGAAATCAGTTCAGCCCAATGGTTTGAAGTTGCCGTGAGCTATGATGACACCACAGCACTCTACTCAGGGCAACAAAATGAGACTGTGTCTCAAAAAAAGAAAAGAAAAGAGAAGAGAAAAGTTAGCAATAATCCTTGCATGCATTCATTCTCCAAGAAAAAATTTTCACAAGGTAAAAGAGTACAACTGGTATTGTAGATAGAGTTTTCAAAAGTGCTATTTTCATAGCAGAAATGAGTTACTCAGACAAAGCTAGCTATTTATTCTGGGAACCCAAGGATAGGTAAAAGCACAACACATGTGATTGTCACCAGATGAGCCAGGCGTCCTGTACTTGTGCTTGGTGTATCTGGGGTTTAGAAGGTGCGGCTATGCAGAGTGACCTCATTCTACACAGTGACCTGAAATTTAGCCATAAGGCTGTACCAAAAGAGGTCAAAGGAGAAGGAACGAAAGAAGTGAGATGAACATATGTTAACACACACCCCTTTTCATGGAAACACACACAGACATACACACTCTCTTTCATGGAAACACTTACCGATTTGTTTCATAATTGCACTGAGTCATTGGGGCTAAAATTCAGACTGTTTCTCAAATTCACTATGCCTCTTATATACTGGACAATTGGGGCATTTAAGAAAATTTCCCTCCTCCCTCCATCATCTCTCTGTGTTCAGGTAATACATAGAGGTGCTTTGAGAGAGGAGGGGTAGAAATTTTGGAACTCACAGTTGATGAATAGCAAACGTGTGCAAGTGATGCACAGGGTGGGAGGAAGTAAGAAATGAGATTCTTCTGTGAAAATAATGCATCTGTCCCAGAGAAATCAGCCACACATTTTTTATGAATCAATAGACCAGAGCTTTCTTTCTCTGTGCGCCAAGCAGCATTCCTGGGCAACAGAGGTGTAAGCCACTTCACTCCATCTTATTAGAAACATTCAAAACAAGGCGAGGACTTTGAAACCCGTAAAATTTATGGAATCCTAAGCACACCAAAGACAGAACGGGCGAGAGCCTCCTCTACTTAACTGGTTTTAATTTATATTCACTTTAGCAGTTTAACCCACCTTTTAAATCCAACCAACATTTGAAAACATTAATAACTATAAACCATTTTTTAAAATAATCTCCCACCTTCTGAACAATTTTAACACTCACTTGTTTAAAGCTTCAAGGACACAAGAAAAATGAATCCCAGAATCCCAGGAATATTGGCCATAACCTTTGTCACTCTCCTGATTCCTTACCCACCTCACCAGCCGTTTGAGGGACTGGTGGGCAGTGCAGCTACCAGTCTAAATATTCCCCCAGAAATTCCAGATGAGAGAAATAATCAAACAAGCCTATTTATCCTGAAGCCCAAGAAAATGAGAGACAGTGCCTAGTGGCAAACAGAACACACTCAGAACCACCAGCAAACACTACCATGAACTTGAGGAGGCATGGCTCTAAGTAACAAAAAAATCCCATTTCCCACTACAAGGTAGACTCAAAGGGAAAACTCAGCTTAAATCTTTACTTTTAATGGAGCAATGATTATACGATGACATACCAGTTAAAGAGGCTTTTTTTCACTAAAAAAAAAAAAAAAAAAGCAAAGAAGTATAAACCATGACTCTGCCCTCAAGGATTTTTTTTTTTTTTGCAGTTTTTGGCCAGGGCTGGGTTTGAACCCACCACCTCCAGCATATGGGGCCAGTGCCCTACTCCTTTGAGCCACAGGCACTGCCCCCCTCAAGGATCTTAATTAGGGTTCAAAAATTCAAATGATTTGATTCTCTTATGCCATTTTTTCAGATGAAGAAACAGAAGTAAGTAACTTGCCTAAGGACACACAGTGGCAGGGTTTAAATACAGTCCCATTTCCAAAGCCTCACGGAGAAAGTTAACTGCACTTCCAAGAGATGTTCACTGTAAGTTTCAGAGAAGCTAAGCAGAGATACTCCAGGCACTGTTACAGGCACTTAGCATAAACCTAGTTTGCTTCCTTCTTATAATAACCTTACAAATAAGTACTATGATTATCCCCGACTTTACAGATAGGACACTGAAGCATAGAGAGGTTACGCAACTTGCCCAGGGTCAAACATTTCATAAGCAGTAAATCTGAATTCAAACCAAGGCTCCTGGAGCACCTTATTCAGATTTTTTTATGGCATTTTAAGAAAAATATTGATAAACTGAAACTCAGCCAGTGGAGAACCAGGAGGAGAGAAAATGGGCCACAATATCCCAAGAGTACAGAGTAATCAAGGCTACTGGTGTACCAAACAAGGAGACAGCAGGGCCTAAGGACAAGAGGGCCTGAACCACCTAAGAGGAAAAAGGAGTAGCCCTGGAGCCTCATCCTGGCCTTCTCCTGATTCCTTACCCACCTCTTCCAGATGAATGACCTTCATCTGTCATTTGCTCTTCAATTTTCACTGAGTGGGCAATAGGCCAAACAGAGAAATGCTCTTTAGCTTAATCCCTTGTACTTCAGAAGAGGAAATACGGCTTCATCGGGGAGATTCCTCTTCCAGAATCCACCCACCAGAGGTGGGAAGAACAGACACAGAGACCACTCCAGCACTGGGTGGAAAGCCAGCTGGCGACCTGTGACACCCTGCTCATAATCAGAGCTACGACCCATCTATCCAGCCCTGCTCCACAGCTGCCCAAGACTGCCACCAACATCCTCACACATTCCAGCTCTTTGTCATCTCCAAGAGACCAAAAGAAGCAACCTCCTTCTGCTGCAACTAAAAGAAGAAAAAAAAATATTTAAGTTGGTTTTACATTAAGAATTTTATAGGTTTGAACAAAAGTGAGACATACCACATTTGTAAAATAAGCCAAAGCACTCCTTGCATTCAAAACAAGACAGTAATTAATAAAGGGGAAATACAATTTCTCCCCTGTTTCCTTTTCCTCAAGTTTCTCTTTCATTAATGAATTCATGAACATAACTCAGTAGTAATTTTCTTGGACTCAGAGAGTTTCTTGTCCATTTTTTATGTTTTTACACAAATAAGAAACAGCATCACGGTCCCACCTGAGCGATAGGGCCGGCTCTTAACATGTCAACCTGGGCCCAATTTACAGGGCCAGCAGGCACTCACCATTGGCTCCTTAGCAAAATGTTTTCCAATCTCTGAGTCAAGAGAAGCATCTGAGGTCAAGATCTATAAACACATTCCAGAACATGAGCACTTCCAAGCGAACAAACCAATCAAAACTGAGGAAATGGTTTTAGATTTAAGTCAGACAACATTTCCCATGAACTACCGTGTTCTTTGTTAAGAATAAGATTCATATTTATTTTCAGTAATGCTACTAGTATGGCTTTTTAAAAGATTTTTTAAAATCTCTTCTTTTCTTGAACAACATGACACTTGTGAAAAGACAGCAAGAATCTGCTACTTTCAAGGCCCCCTTCCACATAAGACAATGAATTTCCCACAGATAAAGAATATTTTTTCCTGGACCGATCCTGGGAGTTTTCAGTGATACTTTTTGTTTTGTCTCCATCAATAAGACTGGGAGATTGGCATGAGTCAGCTAAAACCAGTGATTAACTTACATAAAGATGGTAACAGGATTCTATCATGTGTGAATCAAGTTCCAGCCCAGGCCTGGATGCTGCTTCAGTGTAAGTTTTTGTTTGTTCATTGTGTCTTGTTTTGTTTTTTAAAGACTAGGTAGGAGGAGTGAGAGTGAACAAGAAGAAAACAAGCTCTCCCAACAAAACCAGATCTCTTACAGTTTGTAATACTTTTCTTTTTTTTTTTTTTTTGAGACAAAGTCTCACTCCGTCCCCCTGGGTAGAGTACTGTCACAGTTCACACCTCAAACTCTTGGGCTCAAGCGATCCTCTTGACTCAGCCTCCTGAGTAGCTAGACTACAGGCAACTGCCATGATGTCCACATAGTTTTTCTATGTATGATACTATTTGAAACTGACACACCATTAGCCACAGCCAGAGCCACTCAGACAGGCACTCAGCCCCAAATCAAGGAGCAAACCTATGACAGAAGGCCAAGGCCTCCACATAGCTTTAGTTCCTCCAGTACCAAGTACAAAGGGAAGGCCTAGTGGGATTTGGTGAGAGCAGTAAAGAGTCTGTCTCTCAATCATCTACTTCCTCAGCTTGGGCAGCTGGCCTGTCTGCAAAAGAGTAAATCACAAATACATCCTGGTGATCCTGGAAGGGCAAACAACCTGCCCTGTCATCTCCCACCTCTCACTGTCCTTTGGGTTTGGGGAACCAAAAGAGGTCAAAAAAACACAACACATGCTTGGCCATTGCAGGATTTAAAGAAATCAAGAGATTATGACTAGCAAAGCGTACAAAGACAATTATGCCTCCATTACTACTACTATTAATGAAGAGAAGAAGTGGAAGATAAATAATAGTTCAAGAACCATTTATGTTGGATCTGCAGCAAAACAGACAGTTCTCTTGCACTAGGACTGCCTTTCTAAACATTCCCCTTGGAGCTAATGAGAAAATCAGACTGCCTTTAAGAACACACACCAACTGATCATGAGAGAGAAGGCCAAGAAAGGCTGGGTGGCCTTGGACAGACCCAGCAGAGGCTTGGTTGGATAGTGCGCCTTTGAATCTGCCAGGCAGTGAGCAGCAGCCACATGCCAGGCTCTGCGTCAGCTGCTGACACCACCTCTACCACCCTCTGCAGCACTGCCCTGTAAATCCCACCACCCCAATGACAGTGAAAAGAGCAAGACAGAGGTAGGCTAATGAACTCACCTGGCCACTGACCAGCAGAGGAAGGAGCTGGAGCCCAGATCTGTGTGGCTCCCAGGCCTGTCCTCCACTATGCTTTGTAGCTTCCCAATGACAGGAGACAGTTCCCATGGTAGACAGTTCCCGTGGTAGACAGCTCCCATGGTAGACAGTTCCCATGGTAGACAGTCTCAGTGGTAGACAGTTCCCATGGTAGACAGTCCCAGTGGTAGACAGGTCCCGTGGTAGACAGCTCCCATGGTAGATAGCTCCCATGGTAGATAGTTCCGTAGCAGACAGCTCTCGTGGTAGACAGGTCCCGTGGTAGACAGGTCCCATGGTAGACAGGTCCCGTGGTAGACAGTTCCCATGGTAGACAGCTCCCCATGGTAGACAGTTCCCGTGGCAGACAGGTCCCGTGGTAGACAGTTCCCATGGTAGACAGTCCCAGTGGTAGATAGTGCCCGTGGTAGATAGTGCCCGTGGTAGGCAGTTCCTGTAGTAGACAGTTCCCATGGTAGACAGTTCCTGTGGTAGACAGTGCCCATGGTAGACAGGTCCCATGGTAGACAGCTCCCATGGTAGACAGTTCCCATGGTAGACAGTCCAGTGGTAGACAGCGCCCATAGTAGACAGTCCCTGTGGTAGACAGAGCCCACGGTAGACAGCTCCTGTGGTAGAGAGTGCCTGTGGGAGACAGTCCCCGTGGTAGACAGAGCCTGTGGTAGACAGTGCCCGTGATAGATAGCACCTGTGGTAGATAGTACCCATAGTAGACAGCGCCCGTGGTAGACAGCGCCTATGGTAGACAGTGCCCGTGGTAGACATCACCCGCGGTAAACAGCGCCCGTGGTAGACAGTGCCCAGGGGTTTCACAGCAGGCACATAAAGTGAAATGTATGACTCCCACCTGCTTACTGATGGGAACTGCTATAAACCCCTTGGTAGAATATGAAACCTATTTACCATGAATTCCTTCACACACACGTACGCTGACAGTTTCTGTTGAAACCAGGCAGTTTGTTTGTTTCTATTTCTCCACCAAGTTTAATAGAGTATTTTGCAAAGCTCAACAGGGTCTCATTAGTGTAAATTAGTGACTCGATGTTAAATGAGAAAACAAGTAGGTAAGAGACCCCAGCTAAGACAAGTTTCATTAAAATAATAATAAAGCACACACACTGTGCCCAGTTTCGGAAAGCTTCAAACTCTAATCATTTTCTGGATGGTTTCCATTCTAACCAGCTTCCATGTTGGTATGAATCCATCAGTCTCCAGGAAGGATGGGCATGGGAAAATGAACACAGTGTTCAGTCTGCAAAGACCTTGCTGTAATGTCAAAATCAAGTGATGTCAGTTTAAATTACAGCTCAAAAAAAAAGAAGAAGAAGAAGAACTCCGGTAAAGACACGTGTCTCCTGGAGCCTGTCTGGCTGCCTACAGCAAATGCTTCACCAAGCTGGGCAGAGAAACCGGTTTCCATTTGTCTGACGGTCTTCTTACTACTTCGATGCACTTGGCTGTGATCACAGGCTCTACAACCCAGTAACTGCGACCGAACAACTGAGGACTCCAGGGTGTATCAGCTCCTGATGCTCCACAGGAGAATGATCACGTGTAGCAACCAAGCCAGTCCTTTGCTCTCCACGTCACCTCTACTCACCCCCATGACTACTGGAAACCCCCCAGCTTTCCCCAGACAACTTGCTAACTTCCTCAGCCAGAAGTTCCAACTTTTTCAACACCATGAACTACCCTTTCTATTGCTCTTTCCCGTGGGTACCAGGCTTCAAAGACTCTATCTTGGGTGCTCATTATAGTGACCAGAACGATCTTCTTGTAGATTCTGAAGTGCAGAAAACAGTTCACATATCTGACTAGTACCTAAGTCCAGGGATACCAGTTTGGAGAGCAATAAATTATTATGTGAAGTGACAAATAACCACAGTAACATTTCCCATCTACTGAGTGCACACTATTTATGCCAGGCATTGTATTAATTGCATTATTCACATTATCTGGTTTAATCCTCACCACAACTATGTGAGGTGGACACTGTATTATCTTCCTCATAAAAAGATTCAGAAATGTTAAGTAATTTGCCCAAGGCCACCAAATTTCATACCAAAGATTTGAACCCCGCTGTGACTTCAGGCCACTGATATTCCCTGCCCATCCCCCTGCTCTCACTCCCAGCAGCACGTCCAGCTCCTTCCACTCTGCCAGAAAATGCCAAGTGCATTGAGCACCCTTGGGGGACTACTAGAAAGTGTCACATTTTCATCTTATACACCTAACACCTGCATCCTCTGTCTGAGAAGCGACGCTGTTTATCTTCAGAATGACAGACAATCAGACGCAAAGAGAGAGGCAAAGAGAACCCTTCCTAGGATGTCAGGAAGGATTCCACCCAAGATGATACACCAACGTGCTGGGTGTGTCAGTCCCCATTTGCCTGCACCTAACTTCCCCCGCTAAAACTAATAATGTAGAGAACTTTCTTCTGGACATCATAGAACTCTTTAAACATTATTTCCTTCTCAATTCTCATGTTGAATGTGAAAAGCAAAGCGGTTTCACTCTAATAGGCAATGCATTTAGATTTCTGATGAAATTACCAAGACAGCCTTGAACAATGAACTCTGGGCACTCTTGCCATGATCCATAACTCCTACTCTTAACACAAAGAAAAAAGAAAGTACCGGGGCAGATGGGGGTGGCAGCTTACTCTAGATGCTGCAAGTTCAATTTATGGGTTAAGTATAGCTAAATTTCTGCATGCAGACATGATTAATTTTTATAGCATGTGTGAATAATATCATGGTGCATGTAGAAGGGGCAGTGAGGGGAACAGAGCACCAGATGGCATCTACGGTATGATTTCCACCATGTGCACAAGTTACAAATTCATGGACAGGGACTATTAGTGCACCAAAAAATATATTAAAAGTTTGACTTACACAAGTGGTGAGCCCACACACATTTTTCCTTGTGTCTAGAGTTCAGTTTTTGTTATAATATTTGTATAATAAATAATAATTTCAAAAGCATATTATACGTAGAGTGTATAATTATGTGACACAACTATAAACAAATTAGCTTCATGACATGTCAGCCAAGCATTAACCATTTAGAGAAAAAGACTTAGGATACTTGTCTGAGGTCACTTCCTTGCCTCTCCCTCCCTCTTTTTGATCATTCTCTGTGCCTTCAGGCACAAATCCTGGGCATAGCATTTCACCTTTAGCAGGAGTCCAACATGTGTTCTGGAATAATGGAAGGAGCCTTCCAGGCATTGTTTTCCTACTCAGAGAAAGACCATCAAGACTACAGTGGACATAGGTTGGGTTTCTTAACAACCCAGCACCACAAAGTTACGTTCTATACAAAAAATATATGTGTGCGTGTGTGCTGAAAGGTCAAGGTTCAGATCAGAAAGTGTAAAGAGCAGAGAACACGGCAGACGAGGTTTGTGGTGAGGGCCCCTCTGAGGACTTGTTCTGTAAGACACAAGCCCCTTAGCAGGTCTGACAAGACGGAAAGGTTCTCACTATCTCAAGTACTCGGCAGCCTGGGCACACAGACACAAAGGGTGGGCACAGAGGCCAAAGACCAGCCCAGCCAAAACAAGCTATGGGCCAGTGTGGAGAGACCGGGAAGATGCTGGTGTATCCAGACTCACCAAGGAGCAAGGTCTTTGACAAATTAAAATTCTGGATTATTGGGAGTTACAAATAACAGTCTCGAGTAGCCATATCATCATTCTACTCACTTTCAAAAACACCACTGATTCTGGTAAAGAATCGGAAGGGTGCTTCCCTAATGCACAGAGATCTCAGCCCAGCTAGGTCACACTTCTGTGATGACTCGGCGGATGCTATGTACAAAGGGTTGTGGAGATGACAAAAGAAAACAGAAGAAATACACAATTCCTGGCATTAGGATTCATGCTAAGGCTTAAATGAGCTATCAGATTCACACACAGCAAACAAAAATGACAAAAATGATGCAGCATGGGTGCCTACATGAAAAACATCCAAAAGGTATAAAAATACACGTTTCAAATACAGCTTGCTCTCTATTCTTCTCACCACACTCCCAAATCCCAGCCTCAGCACAGATGTGTGTCCCTGTGAGACTCCTGGTCCCCTTTCCAGCCTCCTCATGCCCCTTCAGATGGCCAGTGGATGGCAAGCTCCTCCTCTGAGCTCCCGTGGTTCTCTGTACCTTGGCAGAGACCATGAAAATAGTAAGAGCGGCCGGGTCCTTCACAGTTTATTTCAAATCCTAAAGCAACCCTTCCAGGAAGGTGTGTATTATTTACAATTTAAGGATTTAGAAACTGAAGTTCCAGATTCAATAACTTACCCAAAGCCAAAAGAGCCTGCGTTTGAGCTCACATGTACCAGACCCCAAAGTGCTTTCCTCTGCCTCCTGCCTGAGCCTATGGCAGCTTCTCCAGGCCTCGCACTTACCTCTCCTAGTCACTGACAAGACCTTTACATATCAGACTCATTTCTGTGTCACCAAACATTCATTTGTGAGCTGTTTTAAGTACTCCCTGAAGTGTGTGGTGCATAGAACAGAGCAGATATTTAATAAATAATTGCTGAATGGATAATAAAGAAACCGTAAACCCACAGGAACAGGTAGAAAGAACAACATCCAGCATTAGCAACGCACTAATATTTTTCTGGGCCTTTCATTACAAAACATCCTCTTTTTCACTCTGCCCGAGATGGTGTGTCCTGCCCTGCTGTGGCTACCTTTCCTTAGTGGCTTTCCTGCAGCCACGCCTGGGACCACTTCAGTGAGAACCAAAGCCTGAGAACTAACCACATTGCCACCGTCTGCAGCAGCCCTCACCCCAGGTTCAGTATCCCCCAAACAGCCAGAATCAGGGAAAGATAAACAAACCAAAGGAGATGGAGCATTGGGCCCTACCCACCACTTACATGGCCCAACAGTAACCTAACAAATTTTATTCTTTCTTGTAAAGCATAAAGGACAAGTGGTCAGAAACAGGCTCATAAATTTGCTCTGACTTTTACTGAATGGGGAATATTTTCGTCTGAGAAGTCAGAATAACTTGAGGAAAAAGACAAAAAAACTCTCCACGAGGGAACCACCATGCTACCTCTGACATAACCCAGGCCTCTTCTCTGCTGACAAGGGAGTCATTTGCTATCGTGAGCAGTTAGAACTCCTTAAAAGCCATCACAATAGGTTAATTTTTACCATTCAACATTATCTTTGCATGTATTTCACATCTCATGGAGATTCTGTGAGTAAGCTAGCTGAATTCCTCAACTCCACTGCCCAGTAGGAACAAAAGGGCTCCCAGATATAAGCTAAGGGAAAGGTCAAAGATGTCAGAGAAAATCCAATAAACCTATTGTTTTATTCTGTGAGACTACCTGGTCTAACACTCAATTTTGTGCACATGTCTTATTCATTTGTTCTTTTCTAAAAAGTATTAATTATTGTCTAATGTGGTGGTTTGAACCAGGAATACTATACCAAAAGAGGCACTGTCCCTGTTCTCCAGAAGTTTACAGTCTAGCAAGAGTGAGACTGCCTGAGAAAACAGTCCCCACACAGTAGAGTAAGTAAGTGCAGGAGCACAGCTGTCTGGTGGTCACTACGTCCCAGCATTCACCTGCACAGCCGGCTGTACGATACAGTGCACTTAAGTTAATTAAAATAATGGTTTTCACTATGCATGCCTCGTGATTTCAACAATGTTATCTGATTTCATCCCAAATTAATCCACCACAGAACATATTATTCTTAGAAGGAAAAAAAAAAAAAACCTGAACTGAAAATCAAATCTATTCCTTTCAAGTGTATATAAAAGAACACCTGCAATTTCACAGAAAATAAATTTCTGTGCAGAAAGGAAACCATTTATGACAAACTCAGATATTTCATGAGATAAACCATCGCTCCTCCATAGACCTTTCTTAACAAAATAGTTTCCAGCCCCTGTGGAGACCTAGTCTAAAACAATAGACCCACAACCGTGACTAATGAAGGACACTCTTTGAGTCCAGAAGGAAATTTGTGAGGAAAGGAGAAGGAAACAAAACAAAGCAAAACCAAAAAAACAAAGGTCCCTGGAACTTCAAGGGAAGGAGAAAGCTTTCTTCTCCTAAATTTGACTGACAAGAGGAAATTCAGTCACTCCTCATCTCTGTGTGGGATAGGAAAAGTAGAGCCCTTATTTTCAAAAGAAAACACTTATTCAAGATGATCAAGTGGAAGTAACATCCTGAGTCATTTGGGGAGATGTCGTAGACACCTTGGTGGGTTCTGCACTGAGCGGCCGCATTCTCCATGCCCATATTTCTTAATGTTTGATACTTGGATTACCCCAGCAGGAAACGAGCAGTCTTTGAATGGAGGGTTTTGTTCGGCATTCTAATAGCTTCCAGCATTTGCCCCAGACCACAAGGAGTACACCAAATTTACTTAGACATTCAGGCCAGACGTGAAGAATTTCTCTGTCAGATCTAGTAAGCTCCACCAATTTAACATTTTGGCTTCTCCAGGGCAAAGAGAAGACGGCCAAACAGCGCTGGTGCAGGGGGGCGGAAAGGGGACTGGGGACATGTGGCAGTTCTTGAAAGAAAATTAATGAACACGACCAGTAACCTTTCTGCCCCTTTCTAGTCTCCTCATTCAAGGGAGAAAAGGAAAATTTTAGCAATTGAGGTGACTGTGCAATTGCTGCTCCTTAAAACAGCTTCAGTGTTTGTTGGTTTGGGTTTTTTTCTTTCCTCCCCCAGACTTGCCACATCCCATTGTTCGTATCCACTATCACCTCGTTCTGAAGTCTGCTGACTTAAAGATAGAGCCGTCATTTGTCTCGTCAACAACTTCCTCCTGGCTAATCTACTGAACAAAACGCTGCCCTGGCAGCCTCTGACCCAGTCACGAGGGCTGACTACATGCAGCCAAACCCAGGTACTCTGCCTGCGCAGGGCCACTGCGTGCCAGGCACTGTCACCAGCACGTCACGCACTGGAAATTCAGTGGTGAGGATAGTGACCACCACTGAGGAGAGAGACGTTGATCAAGGGCTCACTCTGCAAAAAGCCAGTGGGAAACGTACAGACATGCGATGTCACTCCTCACAGAGCTGGCCAACATAAAATTATGACTTTCCCCTTTTGTAAGGAAAAAAAGGACTCCAAGAGATTAAATAAACTTGCCCAAAGTCACACAGTTTGTCTGTAAGTGACGAAGCTGGAATTTGAACCCAAGCCTTATCAAGGGTAATGCGTGAATTAATTGAAAAAAACATTAAAAGTCTGTTGCAGTATATACCAATGAGAGAGATGATAAAATTTTCTAGATCACAGCAAAAGAGAAACACTGGTTATGTTACTCATTTGGACCAAAAGCGTAACAAAAACACTGTGAAACAGGACCGGATTTTGTCATCTCTCTAACATTTGGACCAGCATAAGATCTATCACCTAATCTCAGCACTTAACACGACCCACCTACAGAAATCAAGTATAGAGGCAGACGACAACCAACAGCTAACACAAATAATGAAACCATCAATAACATTTTTTAAAATTTCTCTTGCAGATGCAATTTCTATAAACTGAATTTCTATGAAATTGCCTAGGAATATGTGTGTGTGTGTGTGTGTGTGTGTGTGTGTGTGTGTGCACGCCTCCAGTTGAATTTTCTAGTTTTAACACTCCATTCTCATGTTTGTAAATGGTAAAACATTCTTACAAGGTTTGAAAGAACCCATCTTAACAAAGAAAACATTCATAAAAGTTAAATGGGAAACTGAACTCCTAGATTGGATGAGCTGTAAAAAGTTTATTGATGTCTGATTTCTGAACAAAAGCAGAAGGAAGAGGGAAAATGAAACAAACAAAAAAAATCTCAAAGTTCCAAAACTTCGCAGGGGAAAAAATGATTGAAAAATTTGGAAAGCTTCATGGAGAGAAAAGGACATTGTCCAATTGGACCTCAGCAGCAGAGGGACCCATTGGAAAGTCTGGCTCTTCAAGGTTCTTGTAGCTGCCCACTGGTTCAAGGGGTAGTTTTGTTCTAACTTTAGCCCTGGACATTAATCCAGATTTAGGGCTGACAAGAGCCAGCATGGCTAAGTCCCTGCCAGTGACAGAGTGGGAGCCCCTCTGATAATGTGCAGAGAACCATTAGCACCTCATCCCAGTCACTCCAGCACAGCACACACGGACACACAAAGGCAAGTGTGCACAATTTTCTAGGGTTTGTGAGTCACCTGAGACTGGAATCCACACCAACAACCCTGTACACAGTTAAGAATCCTTATGCTCAAGGATCTGGCTCAGATTAGAGCACAAGATGACTCAATTGCTTTCTTGATCTGTGGCCTCATGAGACAGGTCAGTTTTTCCAGGTTCTAAGACAGGAGCTGAGAACGAGGAGCTCTCATGTCGGTGATGGTCCAGACCAGGCTTCCTCAAACTTTTTAAACAGTGGGCAGGTTCACTGTCCCTCAGACCATTGGAGGGCCGGACTGCAGGCCCCGGGACAAGTTGGCTGCTAAGCAGGACAGGCAGTGGTGGCAAAAACACCCGGTAGGCCAGATAAATGTCCTAGGTGGGCTGCATGTGGCCTGCGGGCCATAGTTTGAGGACGCTTAGTCCAGACATTGAAATGTGGCTGCATGAGGCTGTCTGCCTGCATCTCTGAATAGCTGCATCATTTCTCTTATGACATCTTTAAAATGATAGTGGCATCTACTTCCAAATGTTAAGAAGATTAAATGAGCTTTTATGTGGACAGCACATAGGCAAACATGACACAAATGTTAGGTGCTATTATTCTACAGTTCTTTCTAAGGAAAAGGGAAGGTGAACTAAAAGTTCCTAACAGAAAGGCACTGCAGACTGGCAGAGGAGAGTAGTGAATGCCGGCACTAATTCCTGTGCCCTGTGTTAAGTCATCATAAGACATCCGTTTCTGCTACCTCTGCAAAGTTGACAGTTTGGTTAACTGAACAAGTATTGCCGTTATGTTCCAGTACAATCCCAAACCGCACCATACTAGCGTTGAGTGTTCGAGAGTGTAGTTAGCTTGTGAAATTTATCACCAATAATGGCTAAGAAAATATGCCATCAGATCAATGGCTTTCCTTCATTTCCGTCTGTGAAGGCTTGGCAGACATACAGTTCTGGATTATCACAGACCCATAAATGGTGACACATTAGAAGAGACCTCAGTGATCACAGTCATTCTGTACCCCTAGTCCGGGACCTCACTGTGCAGCTGGGAACCCTAGGCCCAGAGACGGACAAGACCTGCCCGGGCAGACCCTGTTTTTAGGAGGGACATCTGTTTGCTTGTTGGTCTTCTCCTCCTAGACTGCCAACCTCTGGAGGCCAGAATATAGTCACATCTGTCTCCCCACCTTCACACCAGCCCAGCACAGATGGCAGTGCCAGTGGCGCAGTGCTCTCTGATTCTGCCAGGTGCCACTCAGATCTAAGAAAGGAGGGAGAGTCATCACATCTACTGAAAAGATGGCACAAAGGGGAGGCAGAGCAGAAGCCACGACCGTGCATCCCACTGCCAGGCTGCACAGGAAACCTCAGCTGCGCTGCACTTCTACCCGAATTTGCTTTGTGACTGGATGAGCATTTAACACTCCCCTGGACAGAGCTGAAAGGGATCAAATTTTTGAGGTCAGCATGAGGTAAAAGTCAATAATTAAGGTAATACTCAACCATATGTCACTGCCTGTTTGTGCTACACTTGCTACTTCTCAAAAGGCCTCTTTGTACATTGCCATGTCATCCTCACAGAAACCTTCAGAAGGTCAGCAGCACCTGACATGACAGCATCACTTCACAGATGAGGTCACATGTTTATACCCGAGCTAAACAACAAATACCCCCCCATATGAGAGGCAGAATTCACACCAGCAGCGAAACAGACATCCTCAGAGGTAGCTGAGGGCCAAGAGAGGCAGCAGGAGGTTCTGAAATGGAAAATGACAGGGAGCCATGGATCCTGGCCACCCCTCCCAGACATCCAGATTTCTCTGCTCAAAACTCTACTTTCAAAGAGATGCCTCTCCCACGTGGAGCCACAGGAAGAGCACATGGGTTATGAGAGATGTAAAGTCAAGATATTTGGCAGATAGATCAGACAGAGAAGGGAAAGCAAGCCTCTCGAGATGTATCCTGTCTGCAACAAAGCAAAATGTATTTTTAAGCATTTTATTGAAACTTCATAGGAAGAAAGATCCTGAAATAAGGGAAAGAATAACAAATGGAAATTATGCAATAACCTTTATTTACTGCTTATGCTGCCTTAACATGTCATTAATATTCACTTTCCTTATAGGAGAAGCCATTTTTAATTTTTTAAATAAATCTTAGCAAATACATAAAACCAACCCTAGACTTTTCAGGAAGGGCCACCCCATACCAAAGTCCTAGACTATCATGGAAAGCCCCAAAAGACTGACCTACAAGCTTAACTGAAATGGACATTTATCTTTCAAGATGTCCTAGATCTCTTGAATATATCCTGATGGTTTCCCACTTTATTGATGATGACAGCCATCATCTCAAGGCACAATCAAAAAACAGAAAGCTCCCCAGGGTTCCCGAGCAGGGCCATCCTAGACCTTCGGTGAATCCTGGGTGCAGAAAAGAGTCAAGTGACACAGAAACCACTTTCAGGGAGGCACATCTCCCAGCCTCCTGGTGAAGGAGGAGCCTGGGGGGCTTCTTGTATCTAATTTATTTTTGTTGTTGTTCCTTTTTTTGAGATGGAGTCTTGCTCTCTTGCCCAGGCTAGAGTGCTGTGGCGTCAGCCTAGCTCACAGCAACTTCAAACTCCTGGGCTCAAGCCATCCTCCTGCCGCAGCCTCCTGGACTACAGGCACCCACCATCAGGCCTGGCTAATTATTCTATATTTAATAGAGACCGGGATCTTGTTTGGCTGGTCTCAAACTTCTGACCTCAAGTGATGCTCCTGCCTTGGCCTCTTGGAGTGCTAGGATTACAGGTGTGAGCCCCCACACCACCCTCTGTAGCTTTTTTCTAAGCACAGCTGATCCGATTCACTGAGTGCTAGGATTACAGGTGTGAGTCCCCACACCAGCCTCTGTAGCTTCTTTCTGAGCACAGCTGATCCGATTTGCTGGGCAGCAGTTCGGCATGGCATCTTCTTACAGACCTGCCTCGCGGGGTGGGCCACTGCTGCAGTGTTCTTGGCTATGTCATGTTATCCAAATCTGGTTTTCTGGCCCTCTTAGAGCTACAATACAATATAAGACTATGATAGAGCAACACCCAAACGGAGAGAGAAATAAAATAGATCCAAGGGGAAACCAAACAAGTGACTATTAGCAGAATAGAAAACGTTCCTCCCAATATACATTTGCAGCTCTGAACTGTTTCTCCCCCAAACTCAAGAGAACCATAAAGATAAAAAGTTCTGGCAGCCACATCTCAATGTGCAGCTTTGTTTCATCACAAACTTTTATTAACATTCTTTTTCTGCTGGTGAAATGCTAGGGAAAGGGTGGGGAGGGATAGACGTTCCCAGACACAGCAGTTCCAGATTCCTCCTGAACAGCTGTGGCCTTCCTTGGAGTAAAGCCCCTTTTCATAGAGAAAACATTTTATTTTCTGGTCCAGCAATTTTCAAGACAGTCTGACCTAATGTACTAAAAACTTCATCACGTAAAACAGAATCTACTGACCATAACCAATTGTGTGTCCAGGGAAGAAAAGGATGGCAGAAAGACAAATTTGTTTTTAAACGTTAAAGACTGCACACCCCCATCTGTCCGCCACTGCTATAAAGGATGCCACGTCCCTGACTAATGCACTGCCTCTGTTTCTTTTGCTCAGAAATGCCACCTGCCAGCCAGGTTACTTTCCAATGTTATCTACCACCAGACTATACCCTTCCATTTTTTTTAACTTCTTTCCAACTTTCCAATACCCAGTCTCATTAATTGGCTTGCCTCTCTCACTAATATTTTATATTTTCATAACTTCTCCCATTTTAAGATATTCCACTAAGCATTTCCCTTTAGAGACAGGCGAGTTACCCACCATACACAAAAATTCATAATCGATGAAATTTAATACAGTTCACTGAACAGCTACAATGTATCTCACTCAGTGATAGTACAGGGAACAAGGGCCTGAACTCGGAACAGCAATAATGATAACAGCTACTGTCTGCTCTGACCCATGTGGCAGGGACACTGGCACATCTGGGCCCTGCTCCCAGTCATGCCTGGACTCAGTTCAAAGCTCTATAGCATGGACTAGTTTCCTTACCCCTCCATGCCCCAGATTCCTCATCTGTTAAATATGGATATTAACAAGATACACCATATAGGGCTATATCAAGGATTCTATAAAACCCCAAGTATAAAGCACTTTGGCCGGAGCCTCATTCACAATGACATGTAGCAACCACTTTATTATTCCCATTTTAAAAGGGAGAGACTAAAGCTCAGAGCTAGCCCATGACACAGCTGGGATTCAACCCCACACCCCTCAGTGGCAAAGCCCGTGCACTTTTTCCTAACACACCCTGAGCAGGGAGGGACAGAGAGGAAGGGTACATGTTGCCAGAGCTCAGAGACTAGGCAAGCTCAGCAGACTCAGTCCAGCCTCCCATGATAGCACCGCCCCAGGGACCCAGCAGGTAGTCCTGCTGTCCGTACACTCGGTCCATGTCTGTATCCCCTGACCTGGAGCAGCACCTGCAGAATGGACATCTGCTTGTTGAATGAATGGTTAAAGCAATTTAAATAAAGTAATACTACAACTAAGCATTAAGCATAAAGTATGTGCTATGTACAGAGCATGACACCGAGGAGGTCTGTAGAACAATCAGAGGGGATACGTATTTTCACTGAATCTGACTTTGGAGAAGCAGATGGAAGCACCACAAGAGTCCTGAAAACAGAATGGAGGTATCTTAATCTTCACAGAGGCTGCTCTTAAGGAAACTTGGACTAGGATAAGGGTGACTGCCCTCCACAGCAGTAGCCCCCAAACCCACACTCAGTCAGAGATAAAGGTCAGCAGGTCGTCACGTGGCTGGCTGTGCCCCGCAGAAGGGCACCCACGCCAGCAGCACATAAGGGCAGGAACGCATGCAGGGTCCTCCAGCAACACGGAGCACAGGCGTGTGGTGGTACGACAGAGGGCACCTTCTCTAAACTGAACAAAGTCACCATAAGGTGCATGGCTACCTAACCAAGTATACTCTGCTTTCTTTTTTTGATTATCCCATCTCACATCCCTACACTGTACACATTTAAACTAATAACCTGGAGATATTTAAACAAGGAAGTATGAGAAGATATCACCTGCTCACTCACACACTCAGAGATGGATGCATTTCTTTATGAATGCTGCCCTCATAAGAGACAACAGAGAACATCATCTAACAAATGTAATTTTAAGTACTATAAACAATAGGACAAAAGAGAATATCTGTTAAATTAGCAGTATGGGCAGCATCAAAACACTTGTGGCCAGGTCACTGCGGTGCGAGTCAGGGCACGGCAGCAAGGAAATGCTCCCATCTAAACAAGACCAAAGGAAAAAACACAGTGTTGTCAGAGTTAAAGACCAAGTCCATGGGAAAGTTAAACTCAACTAGTTGTTTTGGAAGCAACACAGTTTACTCTTTAAGCAAAATGTCAGATTTTCAAAAGTAGCAGGGTCTAATCTTGGTTTAGCCACAGAATCACAGTGTCGTTCTAGGAAAATATGCAAAATACACCCAGTCTTCATTTGTGTACCCCAGAGAGGTAGAGTGAGGAACGTAACTAACACAGAATGTCCTTATTAACTAAATCCACCCCCTGCCTGAGCCAAAGATCCCGAAAGGGAAAGGATGAGGAAGGATGGAGGTTTCTTTAAACAACCTGATCATCAGGCAAAAAATGGTGAGGAAAGCAGCAAAGGCTGTATTTTAAGTTAAGTAAACACCATTTCAGGAAACCAGGCATTTGCCCTAAGAGCAAAGGGACAAACAGTAAATCATCAAAGAAAAGCAGGTAAGTGAGAGATACCAGTGCAATAACTTCACATGTCTTTAATATGGGTACCTAGTCAGCACAGCTCAACCTCAGTGGCAGACGGCTATCTTTTAGATTATGTTGAGGGGAAAGTAGAGAGGATTCCTGCATGCCTGGAACTAATATTTATGACTTCATTTCTTCCTCATAGCAACCTGAAAAATCAGGTCTCACTATCCCTACTGCACAGAGGATAACCTGAGTCCAGAACAACATAAACCTCCAGCCATGGCCATGAGGCCAGCGTGCAGGATGAGGACTTGGGGTGGGCCCCACATTCGCTGTAGTAACTAAGAGCCTCAGAGGAAATGGCACAAGATAGTCTTAAGAGGCTTACCAAATATAGTTCCTGCTCTGGACTCATAAAGAACCAAATATAGTAGGGACTTGCACTTGACCACAGACCCCACAGCACACACCATCAACTGTCTCCAGTTGATAAAAAAAGCACTGATTCACAGCTATCCGCAGACCGGCTGCAGTCTACCTGGGTAAAAGACAACCAAGGCTGTCTGACATGGAAAGGGCCCTTGAGATAACAATACCTCCTCAGTAAATTACGGACCTGGGATACGCCACACCTGAGGGTCAGCCATGACAAAGGTCATCTAAAAGTGAGTCTTCATTACATTTGTCTACACGATACGGCTATTCCATTCTTAGTTCCTCTATTTCTACATGTCCTTTCAAGTATCAACGAGGTGGCTTTTATTAACCACTTTCTAATGACAGACTACAAAAATAAATGCATAAAATCCATGTCTAAGCCCCCTCCAAAATAATTGAGTATCTGGAAATTTAGAGAGACTTTGATTGTATATAGAGAGATGCACATTTAATCTCATTTCTATAAATCTCATTTATGTTTCTAAAAGTATTCATAGGGAATTCTGGGAAGATGGCTGACAGGTACCAACCCTCAGCAGAAGCTCCTGACCAGAGGGAGAAAAATTAGATGGAATCAGACTCTATGGAACCAAAAGAGGGGAGGTGAGCCAAGAAACATGTTCCAAAAGCTGTAAACTCATAGGAAGAGCATTAAAAAAAAAAACAAATTACAGAACAAAGCCTATGGTCTAGAGGACAGGAGACCCCTCCCCCAAGCAGGAGGCCTACCACAGACTATCTACGAGGAGGCAGGAAACAAAAGACCTCTCATTTTACCTCGCTAGAGAGAGCCACTAAACACCAGGTTTCTTTCTCCAGGGAGGTCCCATTTATGAACCTAGACACCAACCCACCAGGCATAAAATTGAACAGATATTTTCCCCCACAAATCCAAACTTACAGTCCACCCTTCCCCCCCTTGCATGGTGGTCTGAAGTTCTGCCCCCTGCAGAGTGCAGAGTGTTTGGTCTTTTCCTGAAAGATCTGGGCATAGTGTGGACCACCTATCATCAGGACAGAATCTCTGACTAATAGGAAAGAAAGGAACACTTGGTGAGAGGAGGAGCCGCCCCCTGGTTATGACTATGCCCAGCCAGTGGTGGTGTTGACCCTTGGTTCGGGCTGTGTCTGGTGGGATGGGGTATAGAACCCCCAGCTCTGATGGCACCCACAGTGGGAAAAGTGGTTGCCCCGTGTTGACTGAGTTCAGCAGGCAGGACTGGTCCCCAGACTCTGCTGGGTCTGCTAGTAGAGCCTTACCAGGCAGGGACTGAGACCTGAGGGCTAGGGTATGGTCCCCTGACTACAACAGAACCCTTGAGCAGAGGCTTACTGGGTGTGAACCAAGACCTGAGGGCAAGGGAGTGGTCTCCTGTCTCTAGTGGGAGCCAGTGAGCAGAGGCTTACTAGGTGAGGACTAAGAGATCTCTGGGCAGAGTATGATACCCTGACTCCAACAGAGCCTGCAAACAGAGGCTTGCCAGGCAGTAGACTGAAACTGGTAGGTGGGGGTGTGATCCCCTGACTTTAACTGGTCTGGCAAGCAGAGGCTAGCTGGGTGTGGACTTAGACTGCTGGGGGTGGGGGGTGCCCCTGGCTCCAACTGGACCTGTGAGCAACAACACTGTGGACTGAGTTTGGCAGGTAGGAGTGTGGATTCCAGGCTCCAATTGTGCAGTTGGAGAGCCTTGAATTCCTCTCTGTTGAGCAGGGCTTGCACTGCCTGAGACAATTTAATAGGAACGTGTGTCTGGGGCTGTCCACTCAGGGACATTCTGAGATTGACCTTCAAAGTTCTGTAGCAGAAAAGAACTGAAGGGTGGGGGCTGGGCACTACAGCTGTTTATATCTCTTCACAGCCAAGATTAAAACTAATACCATGGCTTCTTAGGATAGGGTAGAGGCTGGCTGATATCAAAACAGATCTAGCTTGTGTTATCTCACCAAGTAGGTCCTCAGAATCTCTAGCCAAAACTCTGAAAGGGGTCTTTGTAAGACTGTAGCAGATAAGCCACAATTACAAAGCCTAGCGTTTTGGTAAAGGGCTACCTCTACTACCTGGGAATCCTAATTCAATCTTACCCTACCAGTTCTAATAACCAAATGGTAAAAAATAAACATGATGCAGACCCAACAGAAGAACTCTGGAAACATGAATAACCAGAGTAGATCAAACCCCCCAAAGAAGAACAAAGGAGATACAACTGAAGATGCTATGCATAGACAAATGGCAGCAATGTCAGAAATCTAATTCAGCATATGGATGGCAAAAAAGATAGAAATTGAATTCCAAATAATAGTTCTAAAATTGTCTCAAGAAATTAATGAATTAAAAGACAAAGTCACCAAAGATATGGACATAATGAGAAAAGAGAGAGCAGAGCTCAAGGAAATGAAAAGGTTAGTTGAGGAGCTCCGAATCACTCAGTAACAGAGTTGACTAGACAGAAGAAAGGATCTCTGAAACTGAAGACAAAGCTTTTAAATGTTCCCAAATGCTCAAAGAGGCAAACAAATGGAAAGCAAAAACTGATCATTCCCTGAGAGAGTGGTAGGATCACTCCAAAAGATCAAACATTCGTCTTATAGGAATTCCTAAAGGAGAAGAGGATGGTGCTAAAGGTACAGATGCTCTACTCCAAGAGATTATGGCGGAGAATTCCCCAAGCATTGCAAGAAATACAGAACTTCAAATAGTTGACAGTTTCAGAACCCCAGAAAGACTCAATCCAAATAGAGCATCTCCTAGACACACTGTGATGAACTTTGCCAAAGTTAAGATGAAGGAGAAAATTCTGCAAGCAGCCAGACATAAGAAAAGCATCAGCTACAAAGGGAGAAATATCAGAATGACTGTAGATCTCTTAACTGAAACATTTCTAGCTAGAAGAGGATGGTCATTGACCTTCAATCTCCTAAAACAAAACAACTTCAGCCCAGGATCCTGTATCCAGCTAAACTGAGTTCATTTGTGATGAAGACATCAAATACTTTAATGACATACACATGTTGAAAAAATTTGCCATAACTAAACCAGCTCTCCAAGATATTCTCAGACCCATCCTCCACAATTACCAGTGTAATGCTCTATTTCCAAATTAAACTCACCCCAAAATTTTTGAACAAAACCCAACTTCCACAGTGGTGAAAGGATTAAAAATGTTCACTGGACATCTGAAAATCATGACACCCAAAATAGAACCAGGCTTATCAATTCTCTCAATTAATGTGAATGGTTTAAATTGTCTTCTAAAGAGGCCCTGGCTGGTTGACTGGATACATAAATTCATCTGCTGTATACAAGAGTCTCATCTTACCTTAAATGATAGAAATAGACTCAGGGTGAAGGGATGAACTTCTATAATACAGGCAAATGAAAACCAGAAAAAAGCAGGGATTGCAATTTTAGTTGCAGATACAATTGGCTTTAAACCAACAAAGATAAAGAAAGATAAGGATGGTCACTACGTATTTGTCAAGGGAAACACCCAACATGAAGAGAGTTAGATATTTAACATTTATGCACCCTACCAGAATGCTCCTCAATTCATAAAGCAGACCCAAATGGATATGAACAACTTGATGTCTTCCTACACTATTATAGTTGGAGATTTTAACATCCCTTTGACAGTTTTGGATAGATCCTCCAAGAAGAAACTAAACAAAGAAATATTAGACTTTTATAGATCCTCCAAGAAGAAACTAAACAAAGAAATACTAGACTTAAACCTGACCCTAGAAAAAATGGACTTTACAGATCTCTACAGAACATTTCATCCGAATACAACTGAATATACATTCTTCTCATCAGCCCATGGGTCATCCTCCAAAATAGATCATACCCTAGGACACAAGTCTAACCTCAGCAAATTTAAAAGAATAGAAATTATTCCGTGTATCTTCTTGGACCACCATGGAATAAAAGTTGAACTCAACAGCAACAAGAATCTTCATACTCAAACAAAGTCATGGAAACTAAATAATCTTTTTTTGTTTGTCTGTTTGTTTTTAGAGACAGAGTCTCACTTTATTGCCCTCTGTAGAGTGCCATGGCATCACACAGCTCACAGCAACCTCCAACCTCCTGGGCTTAGGCGAGTCTCTTGCCTCAGCCTCCCAAGTAGCTCAGACTACAGGTGCCCACCACAATGCCAACCTATTTTTTTGTTGCAGTTTGGCCGGGGCTGGGCCTGAACCCACCACCCTAGGTATATGGGGCAAGCGCCCTACCAGCTGAGCCACAGGCACCACCCCAGAAACTAAATAATCTTAGGCTGAATGATAGCTGGATCAAAGACAAGATTAAAAAGGAAATTACCAAATCATCATTTTGTTTTAGAATGAAATGATAATGAAGACACAAATTATCAAAACCTGTGGGATACTGCAAAGACAGTCCTAAGAGGGAAATTTATAGCATTGGAAGCCTTTATCAAGAAAACAGAAAGAGAGGAAGCCAACAACTTAATCATCTCAAGCAACTGGAAAAGGAAGAACATTCCAACCCCAAGCCCAGCAGAAGAAAAGAAATAACCAAAATTAGGGCAGAATTAAATGAAATTGAAAACAAAAGAATCATTCAGAAGATCAACAAAACAAAAAGTTCGTTTTTTGAAAAGATTAATAAAATTGATAAACCTTTGGCCAACCTAACCAGAAACAGAAAAGTAAAATCTCTAATATCATCCATCAGAAACAATACAGGAGAAGTAACAACAGACACCTCAGAAATTTAAAAAATCCTCAATGATTACAAAAATCTCTGTTTCCAGAAATATGAAAATCTGAAGGAAATGAACCAACACCTGGAAGCATGCCACCTTCCTAGACTCAACCAGAAAGAATTAGAAACCTTGAATAAACCTATATCAACCACTGAAATAGCATCAACAATACAAAATCTCCCAAAAAAGAAAAGTCTAGGACCAGATGGCTTCACATCGAAATTCTATCAAACCTTTCAAGAGGAACTAGTACTTATATTATACAACTTTTTCCAAAGCATAGAAAAAGAAGGAATACTTCCCAACACATTCTGAGAAGCAAATATCACCCTGATGCCCAAACCAGGAAAGGATCCAAGAAAGAAAGAAAATTATAGAGAAATATCATTAATGAATATTGATGCAAAAATGTTCAATAAGATTTTAGTAAACAAAATTCAACAACACATCAAAAAAATTATACACCATGATGAAGCTGGTTTTATTCCAGGGTTACAGGGTTGCTTCAACATACACAAATCTATAAATATAATGCACCACATCAATAAAATAAACAACAAAGACCATATGGTTCTCTCAATTGACACAGAAAAAGCCTTTGATAATATCCAGCATCCTTTCATGACCAGAACACTTAAGAAAATAGACATAGAAGGGACATTTCTTAAACTGATAGAGGCCATCTACAGCAAACCCACAGCCAATATCATATTGAATGGTGTAAAATTAAAAACATTTCCACTCAGATCAGGAATGAGGCCAGGATGCCCATGGTCTCCACTGCTATTCAACATAGTAATGGAAGTCTTAGCCATTGCAGTCAGGCAAGAGAAGGCGATCTAGGGTCAGAGGAGACCAAACTCTCAGTCTTTGCTGATGATATGATCCTATACCTGGAAAATCCCAGGGACTCAACTATAAAACTCATAGAAGTGATCAGGGAATACAGCAGTGTCTCAGGATACAAAATCAATACCTACAAATCAGTAGCTTTTATATATTCCAACAATAGTTAAGCTGAAAATATAGTCAAGAACTCTATTCCTTTTACAGTAGTGCCAAAGAATATGAAATGTCTGGGAATTTACCTAACAAAGGATGTGAAAGATCTCTATAAAGAGCACTATGAAACTCTGAGAAAAGAAATAGTTAAAGATGTTATCAAGTGGAAAAATATACCACGCTCATGGCTGGGAAGAATCAACATTGTTAAAACATTCATACTACCCAAAGCAATCTACAGATTTAATGCAATCCTTATTAAAGCACCATTGTCATACTTTAAAGAACTAGGAATAAATAGTACTTCATTTTATATGGAATCAGAAAAAACCTCAAATAGAAAATACATTACTCAGAAAGAAGAACAAGTCAGAAGGTATCACGTTACCAGACTTTAGGCTATAGTGATCAAATAGTAGTGGTCTATAGTGATCAAAACAGCATGGTACTGGCACAAAAACAGGTAGATTGATGGAACAGAATAGAGAACCAAGAGATGAACCCAGCTACTTATCATCATTTGATTTTTGATAAACCTATCAAAATTCAGTGGGGGATAGACTCCCTAATTAACAAATGGTGCTGGGTGAACTGGCTGGTGACCTGTAGAAGACTGAAACTGGACCCCCACCTTTCACCATTAACAAAACTTGATTCTCACTGGATAAAAGATTTAATCTTAAGACATGAAACTGTAAAAATACTAGAAGAGAGAGCAGGAAAAACACTTGAAGAAATCGGCCTGGGGGAATATTTTATGAGGAGAACCCATCCCGAGCAACTGAAGCAACACCAAAAATACATTACTAGGATCTGATCAAACTAAAAAACTTCAGCACAGCCAAGAGCACAGAAAGTAAAGCAAACAGACAACCTTCCGAATGGGAGAAGAACAAATAACACCATTTCTATCTGGGCAAGAGACAAGAATAAGAAAATTCTCTGATGAAGACAGGTGCATGGCTTATAAACACATGAAAAAATGCTCATCATCCTTAATCATCAGAGAAATGCAAATCAAAACCACTTTGAGATATCATCTAACTCCAGTAAGATTAGCCCACATCACAAAATCCCAAAACTACAGATGTTGGCATGGATAAGGACAGAGGGAACAATTCTATGCTGCTAGTGAGAATGCAAGGTAATACGACCTTTTGGGGAAGAAGTTGGGAGAACACTCAAGGAACTACAAGTAGACCACTATTTGATCCTGCAATTTTTCTACTAGGTATATACCCAGATGATCAAAAATTATTTTATAACAAAGACATTTGCACCAAAATGTTTACTGTAGTCCAATTCATAATTGCCAAGACATGGAAATAGCCCAAGTGCCCATCAACCCACAAATGGATTAACAAATTGTGATACATGTACACCATGGAATACTATGCAGCCATAAAAAAGATGCAGAGACGTTATATCTTTTATGTTTACTGGGATGGAGCTGGAACATATTCTTCTTAGTAAAGTATCTCAAGAATGGGGGGGAAAAGTGTCAAATGTACTCAATACTACTATGAAATCAATATATAATCACCTATACATTCATATGAATGGCAAAACATAGCTATAGTAGAAAGGAAGAGGGGAGGGGAGGGGGGATTTGGGAAGAGGGAAGGTATTTAGGGGGACTTCACCTAATGCGCATGATGCAATGGTACATTTCAAAACTCTTAAGAAATGAGTATAATTGTGATTGATGTGTTATTTAGCTCAATGTAAACATTTCACATTGTATATATATCAAAGCAATACACTGAACCCCATAAATGCATCAATGTACAAAGTTATGATTTAATAAAACATAATAAAAAGGTAAAAAAAAAAAGAAATACTAATGACGAACCCCTAAAAAAATAAAAATAAAAGTGTTCATAAACTGATTCTTTAAAAATTGAATCCTACTTGATCATTTATTCATTCAACAAATACTCAACTGAGTGTCAAATACCTGAGACTATGTCAGGTGTTAGAAATCCAGAGATAAAAAATATTCCCGGCCCTCAAGGAAATAAAATCTAATCAGGAAAATTAAAACTGCACTGGCAATGGAGAGAAATGCATGCTGTGCTGAGTGGGGTGAGCAGAGGTGTGATGGGAAGTCACGTGGGGCTGAGGACAGCAGAGTCGGCACTGGGGAGGAAGAATAATTCCAGCCAGAATACAGTGGATGACTTCCACATCTGGCTAAGATGGAGCAGGATGATTGTCAAGGCCAGGATAACAGGCAATGAAGGACGGTGATCACTTAGAGAAGGAAAACTAATGAATCAAGTCCTGGGAGTCCCTCGCTTACACGTCGAGCCTCCAGGTCAAGATATGTGAAGGACAGGAGAACTTAGGCAGAGCTCGGTGAACTCCCTGAGTTGAGTAAAATGGAGCTAATGATCCCGGAGACCAAGGCAACTGGAGGTGCAGGCAAAGTGTCAGAGAAAGGAACTGCAAAGAGGCCACAGGGTCCTCCTCACAGGCCAGCAGAGCACTGACCAGTTCACACCTGTTGGGCAACTTCGAAACACTGGATCTTTCCAGATTGGAGACTGGGTAGAGTACACAGAAAGGTCTTTTCTCTGTCCTGGGAAGAAGTAGCTCTAGAGCGAGTATAATATTCCAATTCTTCAGCCTAACATATCTTCAAAGCCAGACTGAAAAGAATCAAACTGTTCTAAGCAATTTAAGTGCATCCCAGAACAGAGTCCAAGAATATTCACCGGGATACACAAATGTCCGACACCCAGAAAGGTTTACAGAAACACACAAATGTCCAGCACCCAGCAAGGCAAAATCCACAGGAACACACAAATGTCCAGCAAGGCAAAATCCACAGAAATACACAAATGTCCAACACCCAGCAAGGTTTACAAGGATACACAAATGTCCAGCACCCAGCAAGGCAAAACTCACAATTTCTGGCATCCACTCAAGAATCCCCAAGTGTGCGAAAAGCAGGAAAAAATGACCTGGATGAGCAGGAAAAAAAATCAATCATTTGAAATTAACCTAGATAGTAGAATTAGCAGACAAGAATATTAAAACAGTTATTGGAGCTATTAAAAATATTCCATATGTTTGAAAATTAAATGTACATTGACAAAAAAAAAATCAAACTTCTAAAGGTAGAATCTACAATGTATGCAAAGGAAAATACACTGGATAAAGATCAGCAAACTTTAAAACACAAAAATCAAAACTATCCAAATGAAACAACAGAGAAAAAAAATTAAAAATTCAAAAAACAAAAACAAAGCATTAGAGACAAGTGGTCTAATATACATGTAAATGGACCTCCCAAAGGAGAGGAGAGAATTAAATAATAAATCCAATGTTTAATATTGGCACTTCTCTCAAAGAATTTACAACCTTGATCAAGAAACAAATTATAATACAAAAGAAGTCATCAAATATCTGAAAGTCAGAAAATATTAGAACAGAAAAAAAAAGTTATGAGGCAGTACATAATTAATTACCAAACAAAGAGTATATGTAACTGTTCAGAGAGAAAAATTTTACTCCAGATTGGGAAGTTCAGGTTAAAAATAAAGAGGAGACGTGGACGGCACCTGTGGCTCAGCGAGTAGAGCACTGGCCCCACATACCGAGGGTAGCGGGTTCAAACCCTGCCCTGGCCAAACTGCAACAAAAAATAGCGGGATGTTGTAGGGGGGGCACCTGTAGTTCCAGCTACTCAGGAGGCTGAGCCAAGAGAATGGCCTAAGCCCAAGAGCTTAAGAAGTTGCTGTGAGATGTGACGTCACAGCACTCTACCGAGGGTGAAAAAGTGAGACTATGTCTCTAAAAAATAAAAAAATAAAAATAAAGAGGAGACATTTGTATTGTTCATTTCATAAGTGGGTATTTTCATAGAATGTAAGGCACTCTACCCATGCGTTCAGCATCCAGGGATTCAACCAGCCATGATTCAGAAACATTTGGAGAAGAAAAACAAGCACAACAATTAAAAATAACACAAATAAAAAACAATACAGTGTAACATTTATATGGCATTTATATTGTATTATTTTAAGCAATCTAGAGATAATGTCAAGTATTCAGGATGATGTATGAGGTCCAGCGATTAAGTTTGCGAACTCATCCTAAAAACAGTGCTAAATTTCTTACTGCCAAGCATCCCCGTGTCACCTCCAAGGTGCTCCCGTCAAAGCTGTGCACTGGCACCAGCACCTAGTCCCCTCTTCAAAGCAATTTTGGAATTCTTTTTCCAAAATGGCCATCAGAGCTGTCATCCTAAGAGGTCTGACAATTTCCCAAACTTGGCCTAGAGAAGGTACTGGTGAGGTCCTGGAAACAATCAATCCCCTGTGGATGCCAAGGGACATCTGCATTTGGAGGCTCAGCTTTTCTTCTTCCTGATTCATTCATTCCTCATTTATCAAGCAGCATGGATGTGCTAAACGCTATTCTGCCTCTACCCTGACGGGCTCACCACGCAGAGCTACAGACTCTGAAGGAAGTGAGTTCCAAGAGCTGCAGGGAGGGGGCAGTTAACTCTCCTAGGAAAAGGAGACAGACAGAGGTGTTCACGAGATACACAATGGTCACCTGTTTCTAAAATCTCCTTCCTGCCAAAAAGAACTGCTGGAAAATAAGAAGAAAACCTACCATGGAAGCGAGCAAGAAGCCAAGTGATTTTTCTCTTGATTTCAATTAACTAATACATGTGAGGACAAAGGAGGGAATAGAACCTGGCCAGACAGACAGCCACACCTGAAAGGAGCTGCAATTCATCACAGATAAGCCCCAACAAGTCTGCTGAAGAATGCCTGAAATAAATGGACACAAGGGCAGTTAATATGTCAGACATTCTTATGATAAAGCCTCAGTAAATGAAAAATTTAGAGCAGGAGACCAGCATCAGGTGGGTTGTCTGATATTTTCATTAACAAAGACGTTTTATTTTTCCTGAGCTATAAGGGTAAACAATATGCAAATCTAGAGGAGCCTTCATGACCACAGAGTACACTGTCCCCATTATACAGACGGGCTCACTGAGACCCAGCGACAGCGAGTGCCTTACATGGACGGGTCCACAGAGACCCAGTGACAGTGAGAAGCTAGTCCAAGGCCACAGGGAGGGTTAATGACCATGCTATTCCAAATTCCTGTCATCTCACCTCTGGGAAGCTAGCAATCTTTACATCAAATCACGTAGCCCTTATTCATCTTTTACAGTGAATGGCACTTGATTTTAATAAAGAATTATGCTAATACAGGAAGAGGATAGTGGGACACAGAACGAATACTTTTTCACAACTTTGGTTAGAAATTTTACCAAGAATGAGGTCTTACTAAGGAAATCTGGGTTTGGGGAATTTTTGCTCATATTCCATTTACAATGGAAGATTCCCTAAAGTGCCCCCAGCACATGGTTCAATGTTCAATTTATAGTCTGTTGTGCTGAGGACAGAAGCAAGGTGTGAGGGCAAAGCATGAACTGAATTTTCACCTGAGCGACACACAAGATATGAGAATATTTCATCAGAAATGCTTGAGACCAGAAATGTCTGAAGTTTCAGATTTTTTCAGATTTTGGAATATTTGCATTTAAACCAGCTAAGCACACATAGTCAAAAGATTCAAAATCCCAAATGCTTTTTGAGTACCACATCAGCACTCAAAAAATTTTGGATTTGGGGGAATTTCAGATTTCAGATTTTCAGATTAAGAATACTCAATTTACCTGAGAAGTGCATTAATGTACATAGTTACCATTCAATAAAAAAAAAAAAGAATACTCAATTTGCATATGACCTTGGGCAAGATGTTTACTCTCTTATCAGTTTTCTCATCTGTAAAATACACCTAACAATAGTACTTCCTTCCCAAGTTTTGGGAATTCCATGAGATAACCGGCGTAAAGTACATGGCCAGGTGACCATAGGAACTCAAAGAACATCAGCAGTTGATGCTACATTTGGTGACTGTGATGGTGGCGACAGGGGTTGTTATTATTGTTAATATCTTAAGGTTTAATTACATTCTTGACGAGAACTCATATATACATTCCAGGTACTGACAATGTAACATACATCTGATTGGTACAGAATTCCTTTCCTTGAGAATTTGTATCTTTCCATGAATTTAAACCTTCCTCACAGTAATCATAACAGTTACTCTTCTAAGTCTGAGGGGGGCTAAGTTATCTGTCACCTTGTGCTATAAAAAGCTGGGCCACAGAACTTGGTAATAAAAGGTAAGAGTATACACTCTCTCCATCTGTGTGAGGCCCTTTCGTGAAAGCTGGGCTCTATCACAGATGTCACCCTGAGTCTCCCATGGCTAATGCATATGGTAACACTGAACTGTCACGCTGCACATCTGACCTAAGAGTAGAATGTGAATTCAACAACAACTTCCCAGTGAAAACAATCTGGTTCATTTTTGAACTTTTTTCCTCCCATCAATACCCAAAGGAACTGGTTTGCATTAGCGAGTAAGTGCCTACAAAGGTTTCTTCCTCTCCGGGACAATTAATTTATATCACATAAGGCAAATATTGGCACATCTGGACAAACTCAGCATGAGTCTAAAAACCATAAAATTTCACAAAGCATCTGTGAGTAAAAATACCTCTCCAAGCTTTTGAGAAATGACAGGCTGAGAGGAGAGAGGCAGAGAAATGGACACGATAGCTGGATCGCTCACTTCCATGATCCGACGGGCTGTCATGTAAAAGAGGGGCAATTCTGAGGCTGAGTGCAGGGGTGTGTGGGGGGGAGGAGAATGAGAACAAACATGTGGGAAAGTGGCAGGGGGCAGCTTTCAGCTGGAGAAGAGCGAGCTTGTGGGGCAAGGGTGTGCACACACACCCCCAGCAGAGTGAACAGACTGGGCATGTGTCCAGGAGGCACCACGGATGAGCTCTGCACATGGGCAAGGTTCTTAATCCACCTGAGCGCTCAGCTATAACCCACCCCTCAATGCTGCCCAAAACTGAGAGAAAATAAACATGTTTGGGCGGCGCCTGTGGCTCAAGGGGGTAGGGTGCTGGCCCCATATGCTGGGGGTGGTGGGTTCAAACCCAGCCCCGGCTAAAATAAATAAATAAATAATAAAAAGAAAATAAACATGTTTGATGCCCACTGTGTGATAGGCATTATGATGGGGACTTGCCAGACACCTTTGGAATAAGATCACCTACATGACCAACTGTTGACATCTCTCTAGTTCCACCTTTCACCTTCTCTTTGGGTCTTAAAAGTTAATGAGAGAGTCATCCTACTCGGCCTTTCCTTTACTTTTATAGAAGATGGTGGTCTAGCAGTCTTTCATCTTCTCTGAAACACCTATAGAAAAACATTTATCATCCACCAACCCTAAACCAGGGAAGGATTATAGGGATTATCTAAGAAATTTTTACAAATCGTTTTTCATATACAGGTGTTTCCCGCTCTGCCCAGCACATGTTTTGTGTAAATCACATTCCTTTTTTGCTACCAAATAAGCTTATAATTGTTAGCACATGCTTATTATTTTATTAAAAAAATATTACTCTATGGTCATTAAGGAAAATTTAGAAAACAGAAAAAATAAGGAATAATCTTACTCACAGTCTACAACTGGTTATTCCCTGCCATACATATATGAGCAATGGTGGTCTGTCTCTACCCAAGTTTAATTTAGATTGCACCCTGTCAGATGCCTGAGTGGCGAGGTCTGTCTCTACCCAACTTTAGCTTAGATTTCAACTTCAAGGATAGCTCTTTACTATTTTCAATTGCTCTTTGCTTAGCAGTGGCTTCTGCCTTAAGCTCCTCGGTTCTCAAAATAAATCAAGTATTAGTGATTCAAAGATACTTTAAAGTGTCAAAGCACATGCCCATTTATAAACATGGGATTTTGAAATGGGAAAAGAAAATCAGCCCCTGAAGAAGGAATGACTAATGCAACATTTCATTTTATAGACACTCGCTGCTAGCAGAGAGGCCGGGGTCCTTGCCTCCCTGGTCAGTACAATGAACCCACTATAAACAGTGTCTCCTGTCATCTCCCACAACCTAGGCCTTCGGGTTTTGTGTCTTCACTTTACTTACAAAGGTCCATAATGGGTTATGTGGATAATGGTGGCATAGCAGATTAAGGTCAAAGTAGCCCTCATGAGGCAACTCTACCCTATCAGAAACTCAGACCTATAAGAGAGCAGGAATAGGCAGAACCGGAAAGATCTGCAGTCTTCATTCCAACATCTTTATTCAACTTTTGACATATCTTCACAGACCCAAGCTATGATAGTTTATTTCATACACAAGCAAAAACTAAAAATACTTCCAACGTCAAGAGCTAGAAAGAGAGAAGGAAGAACAACAGGAAATCGTATACCGTAGGGAGGAGTTCATGCTGGCACAAGATGCGTGGAGAGGAATTCAGCAGCATCTAGGTAGCTGAATACACATCTACACTATCCTATTCCTAGGTACAGAGCCTGGGGAAATTTCCCCACCTGTTCACAAAAACATAGGCCCAAACCTCCCACAGGAGCACTGTTTATAAGTCAGTGTAAGATAAAAACAGGAGGACAGGCACATTGAGTACACGGTGGTTACAAGCCCACAGCAGAATAGCCAGTGTGCAGCAGCTGTGACTGCCTAGAACACCACATACCTCCTAAATTAACAAGGTCAAACATCTAGAACATGACATCGAGCAAGAACAAGCTGTGGAAGGACAAGGACAGCAATTTGCCATTTCATGAAGTTTAAAAATAGGCAAAGCAGGGCAGCACCTGTGGCTCAATGGAGTAAGGCACCAGCCCCATATGCCGGAGGTGGTGGGTTCAAACCCAGCCCTGGCCAAAAACTGCAAAAAAAAAAAAATAATAATAATAAATAAAAATAGGCAAAGCAATAAATACCATGCAATGTTAGTGGGTTTACACGCAGCAAAAGTGAGAATGACAAGACGTCAAATTTAGCTGAGACACTATCTCTGGAGAAGAAAAGAAATAGAATTTAGGAAGAGTGCAGTGGAGGCTCCAGTCGTATCTATAATGTTTTATTTCTTTTTAAAAATCTGAAACAAATACGTTAAAATATTTAGTATCTATACTTGATCTTAGCCAAAATGCCGAAAAGCAATAAACATTTGTATCTGAAAAAGGTTTCATCGTTTTCATTTGTTTCTCTGTATACGTAAAAAATTTCAAATTTACTTTTAAAAAAATTTTTAAAAAGCATGATGGCTTAGCCATGAATTGGTCTGGATCCCAGGAATCTGAAATGGCAGAAATAACAAAGATTCGTCCACTATTTCCAGCATTTTTAACAAGCCCAATGGCCAGGACACAGTCCTTTATATCCCTGTGCCCAGCACAGCATCCAATCAAAAGCGAACATAAATAGTGAACTAAGAAATCAGTGACAAAACTGAACAAATGAATGGTTGTTATGCGTGTCTTTGATTAATTAAAAGTGGGAAAGACAACTATTATTGTTAAGAATTTGAAATTCAAACTCCATCTAAACATGGATCCATGGGCAATTCTTCTTAAAGATAGAAAACAAGCAGATAAAGTAATCTTTAAAGATTTTTCTACCCCTAAAAGTCAGTGTTTTTTCTTTATTTCAGAGCCAGGCAGGGCACACACTTGTCCCCGCCTTACTACCCAAGGGAACAGGAGTTTGTTGCCATGACAGATCCCAGGACCTTGCCAACAGCCTGAAATACAAGTAAGTTTTAAGGTTACTAAGTTAAACAGTTATTCTGAGCCTTATGTAAAGAATTCCCAGCATTTTTCTGCCCTATTTACTCTTTTTTTTTAACTAGGTAAATTAGGATCCCAAATCATTCTGTCTTCGCAAATGTGGGCTATTCCCAAACAGTTCTCAAAATGCTAGAATGCAGCATGGTGTAACAAACATTGCCAGGGTAGTAACTGTGATCTCAAATTCCTGACCATTACAGGGTCAGTGAAGTAAAGAAAAATCACCACCGCACAGTATTGCCACTACTGATTTTTCACAAAAATCTCAAATGAATTTAAAAAGAACCAAAGTATTAATAAGATACATGATACATTCATCCAAACCTAGTAATTAAACCCAAAAAAAGTAGTTTAAAATAGTTTAAGCAAAAAAGTACAAGGCCTCCAACTATCTGAAATGAAGTAGGGATTTTTTAACATCTTTCTCATGTTATTAAAATATTAATTTACTTTTAAGTATAATCCCGAAGCTTCCTTCAAAATACCTTTTTCATGGAAGGGGGCATGTATTATAGAGTTCCTTTAAAGTTTAACAAAAGAAGGATTCAAAAAGAGTTTCCTACACTCTGCAAGCCTCTTTTTTCAAATGTGTAACAGGATCTTACTGCAGCCACTTGGTCTGCCCTCCACACAAAGAAAGCTGGAAAACATTTATATTATGCTTCTGGAGTTCAAAAAATGAAGAAGCCCTTTCCTTTCCTTCAGTTCTTTTTACGGTGGCCACACGAAGTCAGAAATTGTAACCATCTGCTTCACCCATAAATGCAGATTCAGAGGCCTACTGATAAAGTGACCCTTCATTAAGAAAGTGACATATGGCCACTTTCTCAGTGTTCAAGAGATACATCAATCCACAGGTCCACATCAGTGGTCTACTCTGACAGCATCACTGCTTAAGTCTTCTCTGCTATCTATTTTGCCTTTATTTAGTTTTTAATCACTAGGGAAGCAAGCGGGAGCTCTAAGCCACCTGAACACCTCACATATTTGGAAGCCACTGTCTGATTTCCCCACATCACAACAGAATCATCATGTGCAGCCATCTACCCAGCAAGTGGACACAGGGGACTGCAGTGAGTATGTCTGAATCAAGGCCTCAAACAAAGGTGTGTGAGGAAACCACAGCTCTGCAAAAGGAAACAATCGTAGGTTCACTGCAGCTGTTATTTTAATATTTCAGTAACGTGGCCCCTTGTTTTCTTTAATTCATATATTAGAATTTTAATCATCCAGTTGCTAAAGCATAGTCACTTTCAATTGAAGTGGGTTTTACCAACCAAGCCTTGCAGGGCAGACAGAAGTTCTTTGTTGTGGTGCCAGAGGCACAGAGACACCAGCGTGGCACCAGCACCATCCATCCCTCTGCCTGGAACCCTTCGGGCAGGAAGCTCTGCCACCACCTAGAGCACAGGAATCTCTGGAAGGTGAATCCCCCTGGCCCTGCTCCAAGGGGCCTTGTTACTGGAAGTACCAGAAAGACCTCTTTCCGAGCCTGATATTTCTCCACACCCAATCTACAGGCTTTGTGTGGAGGGCAGACCAAGTGGCTGCAGTAAGATCCCAAACCACAGGCGTGTACTGTAAGAAGCGGCAGAAGAGCAAACCTGGTAGGTCAGGAGGTGTGGGGGAGCCCCTGTGTGCAGCACTCTGTGAAGATGTGAAAAATACTCCTCTCCCCCACAGAGAGAGCTCCCCAAGTCCTGTCCTTACCCCAGAACAATGAGCACAGCATGCCCAAGCCCCACACCTCTTGGCTCACTCCCTGGCTGCTGCCTTCTGGAGTCCCCTAACTGGTCCTCTCACCCCTACCACTCTGGAGGAGGCAGTCGCCATCTATAAGGTGGAAGAAGATCTCTGCAAGGCCACGGAGGTGGGGGCAAGAATAGCAGCCTGACAATTGTACAGAGGCCCGTGGAAGCCAGTGTGGAGGGGCAGGGACAGCAGGGAGCTCTGGTCACCACAGATGCACTGCAGTGACCTACAGGCAGGGCAGTGACTGCACCCCAGTGCCTTTCCTAGGCCTGCCCCAGAGTCCAGTCAGGAGTCCTCTCTCTGAGGTGACTGGAGAGTAAGGGAACTTCCAGAGACTTCACTGCCGTCCCCTACAATAAGGGGGCACAGCTACGTCGTGCCAGAAGTCCCTTGAAGGCTTGGCATCTGTAATTGTACATCAATTGCTTTATCAACTGCTTCAGTTTCGTCCAGTATCAAATCGAGCAGTTGGAGCACATGATTTTAAAGTCCCTTCCAACACTGAGGCTCCATGATTCAGCCCGGATCACAGGCTAGGATCATGTCAGTAATCTCAGTGGCTCTTTCTTTGCCAAATAATGATAGGAATGTACTTCCATTGAATGCCCCCGTCCCAGCTACCAATACATCTGGATGGGAAGCCTTCGGTGACTTCTATGTGCCCACTTGCAAACAAAGATGGGATGATTAACAGCATCTCTAATAGAGCCCCCACCTTGACACTAAATCTCAGGCTGAGGTTATCGAAAACATCAAGCACACAAAGGACCTACTCACAGCCTTGAGAGCAAGCCAGAGACCATGCAGGTGGCTGAAGGAAAACTGACATGAGTTACAAAGAAAAGGTGCATTGAGTTAACAGAAAATAACTGTGGTATTTAGGGATGACAGCTGAAAACAGATGTGAGGGGAAGTCACCTCATCAGAGTGAGGGGTGAGAGCAAAGCCACAGCTTTCTCAGTCACACACACACACACACACACACACACACACACACATATTCTCTGTCTCTCCTCCTGTCTCTCTTTTTCAAATAAAGCATATAAAGTTCACTATGTTGGCCCGGGGTGTGGGCTTGGTGCCCTTGCAGGTGTATGGTGGAGCTGCAAGCTGACAGCCGTGCCATGTAAAAACCAGGAGGGTTTGTAGGTAAGGAAGCAGAGCAGAGAGAGGACGGTCACTCTGCACACCGAGGCAGAGCTGGGCATAAAGACAGAAGTGCGAGATCCACCTAGAGAGCTTGGCGGTCTTTCATAAATTACTAACCCTCTAGATCAAGTTCTACAAAATAGAAACTACAAATATCCAGTCTACCAGAAAACATTGTTAAAGTGTGTAAACATACACACATTTGGACAGAGCAGAAACTCTCCCCAAAATGGAATTTACTACAAAGATGCTTGCAGGGATCTGAGATCAGAACACAGTGGGCTAAGCCAGAGAGACAAACAGAACTCATAAAAGGACCAGTAGTGACAAACGAGGCAAAACAGGGGGTCCAGGGCCGAACACCCAACTCTAAGAGACCTGTCAGCACCACTGCCTTCGGTGAACAGCCAGGGATGTTAAGGGCCTGCCGTAAGTGGTGAAGGATGACTCCAACAATGAAGGAGAGAAGAAAAACATAGAGGGAAGGACAGAGATGGCAGGAACAGACCCACATATTACCAGGAGCTGTCACTGCCAGGGGCACTTCAGGATTTTTTGTTCATGTATCAATATTTTCCAAATTATATCTGTATATTTCAGTTTTTATCTCAAAATAATAAAAATGGGACATTAAGCTTTTGGTAACATGCACTGAGTGGGTGCTATAGAAGCTTCTCTGGAGAGGACGGTAGGCATTCTCAGATCCAGCTGTCTTCCAATCGCATGGATACAGGATCCCAGTCAGCCAATACATACACAGGAGGCATTCTTCATTCAGAGGCAAGACACTGACCATTTCAGAAAAAAAAATGTATCAATTCCCAAAGAGCCTCAATCTCATTAGGGAATTAGACACCCCTACAAAATTGTTGGTCACAATGCAGGGTGCCCCAGTGGGACAGTAAATTCAAGAAGGGTGATTTGAACCAGGCCATGGAGAACCGGGAGACTTCAAAGGGAGGAATAAAGTCACTCTCTGATGCAGAGACCAATTTAATTAAAAAGAAGTTCCATCCTACCCACTCTGCCAGGTAACAGAGAATTCATTGTATTCTGAGGAACTGAAAATCTTGCAAGAAGGCAGATTACAGGACCTTCCATTTGCAACAGCTTCTTTCAGGAAAGGGAATAATTAGGATCACATAGAAGGGGCTGTTTTCTTTCTTTCACTGAAAAGAAAACTTTAAACAGGCTTCCAAACCACATGCAGCACACTCAAAGAGCAAGCTCCCTGTGTGGATCCTACAGAGCCTAATTCTCACGTAGCCCCCATGCTCACCAAGCTTCTCCTTCCTCCCTGTTATTGTCCAGGGTGTGACTGCTGTCTACACACCTCCTCCCCAGCCCCAAACATCCAAGTAGACTATGAACCAGGCATCCTCAAACTATGGCCTGCCAAGGACATTTATCTGGCCCACAGGTGTTTTTGCAGCTGCTGCCTGTCCTGCTTAGCAGCTGACTTGTCCTGGGGCCCACAGTCCAGCCCTCCAATGGTCTGAGGGACAGTGAACTGATCCCCTGTTTAAAAAGTTTGAGGACCCTGCAGCCTTTTCTTCTTTCACTTACTCATTTACCATTTTTTCAACACACACTATGTGCCAGCAACACAGAGATAAACAAGACAGCTCCCCCCAAACAAAGCTGACAGTCCCGTGACAGTGTCTGACTCACTAGTCAATCCTTGTGGTGACTCACCAGTAGATCCCCCCACCCCCACAGTGACTCACTAGTAGATCCCCACCCCCAGCGGTAACTCACTAGTAGATCTCCACCCCCATGGTGACTCACTACTAGATCCCCCACCCCCACGATGACTCACTAGTAGATCCCCCACCCCCACAGTGACTCACTAGTAGATCCCCACCCCCAGCGGTAACTCACTAGTAGATCCCCACCCCCATGGTGACTCACTACTAGATCCCTCACCCCCACGGTGACTCACTACTAGATCCCCCACCCCCACGGTGACTCACTAGTAGATCCCC